>JADBJO010023592.1:15000-22500 GCA_016801955.1 Conus betulinus
AACGCTGGCTTCCACTAAACTATGCCAGTCATACATCAATGACAATTCACATGTGTCTCAAAGTGTACATTTCATGATGGTAACAAAGGAAAAACAGCACGACTGCATTCCTGAGCAATGCAGATGTATAGAAATATACCGAGCCGAAAAAAACTAGCCAAACTTTTTTCAGCATACTTGACACTCTCTCTCTCTCTCTCTCTCTCTCTCTCTCTCTCTCTCTCTCTCTCTCTCTCTCTATCTATCTATCTATCTATCTATCTTTCACACACACACACACACACACACACACACACACACACACACACACACACACACACATACACACGCACACACACACACACATACAAACACACACGCGCGCGTGCGCGCACACACACACACACACACACACACAGACAGAGACAGAGAGACAGAAAGAGACAGAGACAGAGAGATGTTTCAGTTGTTTTTCTTGTTGGATTAGCAACCACAGGGGAAAACATGTAAACTGCATTATCTGAATCCATTATATTCAGAAAACATTACATAAAATGAATCGTGAAACTGTTAATTCTCTGGTGTTACGTAAGAATAAGACACAAATCCTCACCCACACCTTTCTATTTGAAATCATCAATGCATTTTCTTAGACCTCCTATGTGTGTGAACAGCGCTCTGAATGTCTGCCTATAGCGAGATCCCATAGCGTAGTAGATAAAAATATTGAAACTGGAGTTGACATATACGAACATTTGACCGATCCACAAACTGGTCTGGTACACGTTTTGGTTACGTCGACCAGCATTCATTTCGGGGAAAAACAACCAGGTGTTTCTGTGCTGCAGCAATGGGGAAGACACAGACAATGAACAGGATGGAAGTACCAACCAGCATCTTGGTGAGGGCCACTTCACGTGGAGACATGGACGAGGATGTTCCTGCTCTCCATGTCACAATCTGACGAAGCTTCACAGTGGTAACTAACGTTGTTACCAGCACGACAGTCATCACTAACCCAGGCAAACCAAGACCAAACACAGAGCCATTCAAGTGATCCAAAAACTGTTGGTGGGTTTTGTAAAAGTCACCAGCAACAAATGTCTTCACAACAACACCGGACACTGGATCATACACACAGCCTATGCGGTATCGGAATGCCACTAAAAAAACAGACCAACCACCAGCACATTTAGGACAATAATGACCAGAACCATTGTTCTGGTACGTAGTATCGCTTGAACTTTAAGTGGATTGAGGACACAGAGGCATCTCTCACTGGCAATGACAGCAGAAAGAACTTGAGAAACGTAACCAAACCCTGCTAATCCCATCAAATGGTTGTTCATCAAGAAAGTATTCATTGGTCCGAATCTTTCTGTCGTATGTGAATTGCAAGTGCAGCTGTTCACCTTGGAGACACATTGATGTCATCAAGTACATTTCATCAGCGAAAGACAAAGCAAAGAGACACAGGTTGACACGATCCTTGAGGCCTTGTTTGTAGAAACACCGCCATGTTGAGGATGTTGCCTGTCCCACAATCAGAAATAGGAACACCAGCATATTGTGTTTTATTCTGTAAAAGATGCTTTCTACTTCTTCTGCGTTTACTATGTTGTCAGGATTGTCCCATGGTAAAAACTCCATCTCACTGAAAACAACAACTTTGACACAGCCATCATGAAGCGAAGCATTAGATGCAGCAGTCGCCGCATGGTTGTGCAATGGTGTAGTATCATTCTGGATCACAGAGTCCCGAATGTTCATCATTATCAAATGCCTCACGTCACAGATTCTGCTTTTTGCTCCTTTCTTTAAGGTCTATGCACACATTTATTCTGAAGTTTCATGCTGTTACACACACACACACACACACACACACACACATACACACACACGCGCGCGCGCGCGCGCGCGCGCGCGAATTCGAATGCGAGTGCGCAAGCAAGCACATACACGTACCAGTATGCAGATTTCGTACATAGTGTTTCATGTCCTAATATTTACTTTTTTTCCACCTTATGATGATGATGATAATGATAATGAATACTTATATAGCGACTATTCTCGGCTAGACGCCAAGCTCTAAGCGGTTTTACAATCAACACTCGTTTACACAACGGGCTGCCTACCTGGGTAGTGCCGACTGAAGAGCTGCCAGCTGGCGCTTCATTCAGTCGTTTCCCGTGTCGTCCAGTCAGTATCGATCACTCATTTTCCTTACTTCCTTCATTCTTTCCATTTCTCACCCAGGGTGCATGTTATGTGTAACGTGTCATCCATACCAACGGCCAAACTGGCCTACTCTTCCGAATGTTGGTGATGGGATTTTACGTGTGTGCAAGATGTTATGCGTGCGTTCACACACGGAACCTCGGTTTATAGTCTCATTCGAAAGGACTAGTCTCATTCGAAGGATAATGATTATAAGGATTATGATAATAATAACATAGGTGTTGATGTTCCTGTGTTCTTGGCATCAACGTTATCATGAAGACCAAAAAAAAATATGTGTGTTCAACAAGGAAACTGATATTTTCGATAGATTTTTTCTTGCTATAATACCCTCGTGCCCTCCCCCTCCCCCCCCCCCCCCCCCCCCCCCCCTTCCCCCTCCCCCCCCCCCCCCCCCCCCCCCCCCCTTCCCCAAGAAATGTTGATATTCGAAAAATTGAAGATGTAGGTTGCATCCTTTATTAAACCATACACTTGGTAGTGAACTTATAATTTGTTCTCTGGAGATCTTAGTAAGTGACGACGTCATTTTTGTAACATACGACTCATTTTGTAAAGATTAACGGTTTCGAATCTTACCACAAATGTGCATTTCCCACACGAACAAAAGCAATTCGGCATCGAAAGAAATACAGCTTGTGTGCAAATGAAATTAAACATCGGAAGGACATATGTTAGCTCTCTGTGATTGAACAGAACAGGCTTTAATAGCATGAAATTTCAGAAAAAATCAGTTACATCAGAAACTCAAATAACATGTACACTTCATTTTGGGGTTTTAGAGGGGGTTTGTTAGCGCCAAGGACATAGTCAATAAAGTAGAGGAAAAGACACATACGTTTTGTCTTGTACTTGTTTGCCTATATCCTTGGCAGTAACTAACCCCCTCTCTTTCTAAATTTTGCTTCATTTTCCGACCTCAGTGACTACGGTTTGAAATTAAAGTACACTGTAGTCATGCGGCATTTACAGACTACTTTAATTGGCTAAAGCAGACACACAACGAAAATCCGAAGACAGCGTTGAACAACCTAACTTCGCGGGACCACGCAGAAGATAGAAATAGAATATTGTAATAAACTGTCATTGTTCATTGGACTGAATTGACACTGCTTTGCATATTTGCGTCAATACAGTATCTTAAATGAGCTAGAAAGAGTTCGAAAGAGAGTAGAAAAATCAGAGTTCTCTGTATGTAATGTTCTAGATCTGTTTTTTCCTCACTTATTGAGGGTGCAGGAGAAAGGGGGTTAATATGCAGAATCACCAGCAAATAATCGCTGTTTTTGGTGCGAAAGAGTGCATCAGGCTCTGTGTGTGTGTGTGTGTGTGTGTGTGTGTGTGTGTGTGTGTGTGTGTGTGTGTGTGTGTGTGTGTGTGTGTACTTCTGAGAAAAAAATTACCATTTAAGGAAATAACGACCACGTCAAATATAGGGACATTCCTGCACATGGGGCATAAGAAGTAATATACAGAAGCCACAGGAAGTCTCTACAATGTAACATGTTACTCCATTATTTAAGGCATTAAATGTGTGCTGCGACGTATTTTCAGGTATGTTGCAATTTCGTGCCAGTCATGATTTGTGGCACGAAACAGTAGTTCGCTGTTTTTATGGTTTGTTCATTAATACACTGGTCAACACAAGTTAAAGGCCGGAAGAACAATCCTCTCTCAAGAGCAAAACAACAAAAGAAAACATATCCATCTGATAGGATAATTTAATTTGACATTTCATCTTCCGACTCAACTGGAAAAACATCAACACGACACATTTCATCACCTTGACAGACATCAGAACGACGACCCCCCCCCCCCCCCCCCTTTCGAAAAGTTGCAAGAAATGTCAATTCAGTTTGTTTTGTTCAGTAGCTGGTGTGACCACCATTTGCTGCCAGACATTCCGTCAGCCGTCGCCGCATGGAGTGGACGTGGGTCTGTAGCACCTGATGAGAGATTGCGAGCCACTCCTGCTGCAAGAACTGGAACAGCTGAGCAACATCAACAGGCGCAGGATGGTTGTCCATGACTCGGCGTCCGAGGATGTCCCAGAGGTTTTCGACGGGTGCCAATCCGGGGATCGGGGCTGGCCAGTCCATGCGGACAACCTGCTGACGCTGCAGGAGGTCCCCTGACCCACCAGAGCGTGATGAGGAGTGGCGTTGTCATCTTGAAGAATGGAGCCTGGTCCCATGGCCTGGAGGGTGGGGATGATGATAGGCCTCACAATCTCATCTCTGTACCTGTTTCCGGTGAGATTACTCTAATAAGGTGCAGAGGTGTTCTGCCGTGAAGATGGAAGCCGCCCCACACCATCACGGACCCGCCTCCGTAGCGATCGTGCTCCTGAATGCAGGCGTCCACAAACCGCTCCCCCACCCGTCGCCACACGTGCCTGCGGGCATCAAAGGTGGACAGAGTAAAGCGTGACTCGTCCGTGAAGAGCGCTCTGCCCCACTGCTGTCTGTTCCATCGCTGATGGCGGCGGCAGAACGCCATACGAGCCTGGCGATGACGTTTGTGAGAGGCGGAAGCACAGCAGCTGACCTTGATTGGACGTCAGCTTCATGCAAGCGACGTCGAACGGTCTGAGAGCTGATGAGGACGTTAGGTGCTGCTCTCCGCAGGTTACTTCTCAACGTTCTGGCAGAGATGAATCTATCTCGAAGCGCCGACAGCTGGAAATACCGATCGTGTCGCCGAGTCGTTGCTCTCTTGGGTCCAGAGCGGGGGCGTTCTTCAGCACTTCCAGTGGCTTGAAAGCGTTGGTTGAGGCGCTGGATGACAGAGTGGCTCACTCCCAGTCGTCTGGACACTTTCCGACCGGAAACGCCGTCCTGGAGCCATCCCAGTGCCCGCCCGCGATCGAGTGTTGAAAGTCGTTGTCTTGGTGGCATGCTTATTGAGAGCCCAGGTTGTCGCCCTTAAAAAACACATTTGCGTTGAACTTTTGCTGAGCAGTGTTTACCACAACCATGACTTACACGTACACTGTGCCAGAAATCTGCAGCAGCTCTGCTTCTTCATCAAGAAACAACCAACCAAATTTCTGTCAATTTCTCGTGAATTTGTAACATTTTGAGCGCCCCTGACAACAGTGTTGCTGGCTTGCAATGGGTGTAAAGCAGGTTTGGGCACGTGCAGCAGCAACTGAAGTTGCAGTGTCGCTCAAGTTGCGCCTTTCTCTCCATTGTTGTCTTGGTGTAAAATAACAGTTTGTAAAACTACTGGAATCTGAAGCCGGCCCTTAACTTCATTCTGCTAGAAAAACAATAGTGGCATTGTTATTGTCGTCGTTGTCGTTGTCGTTGCTGTTGTTTTCCAATGTTGTTCTCTCAGTCTTTTTCCTTAATTTTCCACATTCCAGCATGGTCTTAGAATGTGTGCGTTTAAGAGGAAATTACCACCGATCAAGAAGACTGAAGCGTAAAAATACAGCGCTACCGGCAAGAAAATCAGTGAAGCAATAACAAATACAGAGCTATCAGCAAAAGAATCAGTGAAACAATGACAAATACAGAGCTATCAGCAAGAAATCAGTGCAACAATGACAAATGGAGAGCTATCAGCACGAGAATCAGTGAAACAATGACAAACACAGAGCTATCAGCAAGGGAAACGGTGAAACAATAAGAAATACAAAGCTATCAGCAAGAGAATCAATGAAACAATGAGAAATACAGAGCTATCAGCAAGAGAATCAATGAAACAATGAGAAATACAGAGCTATCAGCAAGAGAACCAGTGAAACAATAACAAATACAGAGCTATCAGCAAGAGAATCAGTGAAACAATACGAAATACAAAGCTATCAGTAAGAGAATCAGTCAAACAATGAGAAATATTCAGAAAACCTGGATCGAGGAACAGTGTGCGGACATTAAAAAACTAAAACAAGACAACAACACATAAGAAAGCTTTCAAAATAAAAACAACGTTAGCACCAATTAGGACCAAGATAACAATTGTCTCAGACGGAAAGAGGACATCATTAAAAGGTGAACGGAACAGTGCTCTGAATTCTACAATAAATAGAGCAAAGTGGAGCCAAGTGTACTAATAACACAGGATTCATCAAAAGATGCTGACTTTCTTATACTTCCTGAAGAAGTCATAGCTGCAATGAAATCCTTAAGATGGGGAAAAGCTGCAGGTTTCGACAGCATTCTACCCTTGAAACATGGCGACACAAGAACTAATATCCTAACTGCCATCTACAACGGAATCTGGCACATCGAGAGAAACCCACGTCATGGACTCCATCGCTAATCATCACCCTTCCCGAGAAAGAAATCTCTGACAATGCCAGAACTGCCGCTTTATACGCTGATCAGCCATGCCATCACATTGATGCTCAAAATCATTCAGAATAGGCTGTAGCCGCAAAACAGATACCATCACTGCTGAGGAACAGGCTGGATTCTTCCCAAGGCAATGACCAGATTTTGACTACATACAAATAGTCAAAAAAAACCATTTCCAGCACAATAGAGAGTTCATCATGTCTCCATAGATTTCAAGAAAGAGTTTGTCAAGAAGCACTATGGGCCACAGTAAAGTAACTTAACATCGGACAGAGGCTCATCAGTACAACCCAACAACCGTATTCCAACGCGTCTTGTATAGTGCTAAAACAGGGTGCTACTGGAGAATCGTTTCATACATCAGCTGAAGTTCGTCAAGGCTGCATTCTATATTCCTCACTTTTCGTGCGTGGTTTCTTTCAATAGGGAAGCTATTGCTCTCAGCTCAGAGTCTGTCTGTGCTTTGACTGTTCTAGCATGTAGAATTTTGCCAAATCATTCGTTTGACTCTCCGGTGAGCCAGACAAAATTCCATTTCCATATGAAAAAAAAAGATCACAAGGCGTACATTTTCTGCGCAGCAATTATAATACGTCATCCTAAAAGGCACGGACAATATCACAAGTCCGGAAAACAAGGCGAACAGTTTTTGTATGTCTTAGTTACAGTAGTTATGAAACGAGGAGTAACCCAGTCTGCATTTATATTCAGTTTTCTGTTGGTATAAGTCTATGCTGTGTTCTAGACCAAACCATCCAGATGAACATCTAGTGTGGTTTAAAGTAAGTGCTAATTTTTTTTTTCTAAATATTAGTTTCTTAGACAAATTCTGGGTGCCAGAGGAGATAGGCCCAGCCTCAGTCACCACTGAAGGAAAAAAGCACCCTCTTCTTGGAAATCAGTTGCGTGTTTTGGGTGTTAAGCTGAGCTGTCTATTCATTATCATTTCATATCAGAATCATATGTCAGTAAGTCTCTG
>JADBJO010023593.1:10000-12500 GCA_016801955.1 Conus betulinus
CGCGGTTACATATAAGTCTGTCCTTTTCAACCCCGTTCTCAGTGTTCTCAGTGTCGTGAAAGTCGTCAATGTCGCCTGTCAGTGCCCAGTCTCCGCACAGATTAAAGATACCATTGGGCACCCCGCCCTCCCCTCCTGCTTCTTCGTAGACACCCTCTTGGGCACGGTCAGTGTCGTCACGAGTCAGCTGTTTGTCTATAGTGTCAATATCGGATAATCTGCGAGTGCCGTGTGTATTAACGCACCGTCTGTTGTCGTAGCCGTAGTTCTGTCGTGACTGATGGTGTCTTCTTGACGCTGTGACGGGCACCACGCGGCCGTTTCTCAGGTACCCCCGTCGTCCCTCTTCCCAGAGTCGCATCATCTCGTCACGCTGGTGCGGGGGTAAGATCAGGACCAAGTCTGACGCCCTCATTCTCCTGCACGTCACGACGAACCCTCTGGCTGGACATCAGGACCATGGTCAAGTCATGCCGCCTGAAGGTAACGATGACAGCTCTCTTCTGATCACTCTTGCGTCGGCCCACGCGAACATCATCGACAACATCGTCACAGTCCCACACAAAGTCAGTGTAGTAAGTGTTCAGTAAGGTAATGAGCGTACTGACCAGCGCTGATGATGTTTCACCTGACGGTTCCTCCAGCCCGGAAATGTTAACGTTCCTGCGATGTAGATCTGACTGCATTCGTTCAAACTGGTTCTCTAGTCTCTGAATGTAATCTTCTGACTCGTGCATTCGTCTTTGGAGGGTCTGTGTATCCGTCGAGTTCCGTGTGACTGCCTGCGACACAAACGACAACCCCTGCTTGATGTCGGACATGTCATGTGCAAACTGATTCTACATATTGACTGCCTGGTGTGAAACGTCATCGCAGAGTCGATCTGCTGTGACAGGCGCGCCTCACACTAACCCCGTCGTAGGCGTTGATAGGATTCTGAGGAGTGGGTCCGGGATTTTCTTCCACATCACCACATCACAAGATCAACACTGCCGACAACCACAACAAAACAAGTCTGACGGCCTATCTTTCAGTCGAGTAAAAAATCAGTGTGAGAAGTTACCGCTGCTCTCGCTCTGTTTGCCATGAAGATGATGAAAGAAGAATTGAAATACCCAACAGAAAGTCTGTGCTGCATCACAGTAATTGGCATGATCGGAGCAAGCATGATTTTCACAATAGAAAACACACCTTAAAATTTTTCTAAGTCCAAAAAAATCAGTTCATGCTATGCTACAGGTCAAAGGACGGGAGCTCTTGTAAAACACGTCCAACCTGAACGTGACCGCGCGTTCACTCCACACACAACACACACACACACACACACACCACACACAGAGAGAGAGAGAGAGGAGAGAGAGAGAGAGAGAGGAGAGAGAGAGAGAGAGAGAGAGAGGAGAATCTTTAATTTCAAGGATAACCTAAAAAGAAATACACGCTTTTTTTCCATCTAGCCCTCGTCCTGGTAAAAGACTAGCATGACTAGTAACTAAAACGTACAGAACTTTAAAGAAACACATACATTTTCAAAATGCAAAACTCGTACCTGACTCACTTAGCTTTTTTTTTTAAATCACTTTAGCGCATTGGTGAGATAAAAGAAATTAAGAAAATAGATCAATCAATCACTTAATGAATTATTCAATAATCGAATGAATGAATGAATGAATGAATGAATGAATGATGAATGAATGAATGAATGACTCGATCAATCAATTAATAAAATCATTGAAAATCATCGAAACTACACTGATTGATAAAAGTGACACAAAGCGATCCTCTCATTTGTTATCAAAGGAACACAGGGAAAACACACCGTGAGGAGTAGGTATGGTGCCATGTGTGTCTACGGGAAGGGCTCAGAATGTTTCTCTATTACATTCACAGAAAAGTTGTGTGTTAAGACTTTACCTCACCCCCTCTCTTAAGTGATGGAAGAAGAAGCAACTTTCCGTTACTAGCCATCGAAAGAAATTCTTTATTTTATTGGGGCTTGTCAAAAACTCAAGGGAGGCTCGGTTCATGGATAATTTCCTTAGGTTCGTGCACTTCAAAGTGTTTGTAGCTCTGAGCGAACGAATTACAGATGAGTTCAAACATTCAATACTTGAATGAATGACAAAGAACTGACACAAGTGCACTTTCACACATCGATTCTACTTGTGTATTCCGGGGTAAAATACTCAAATCAATAGAACGTCAGTCAAAAGAGTCTTTGTTTGAGCTGATTTTTCCCCCCACGTTATCTCATCATTAAGAGAGGGGAAGTTCTGGATGAGTTGAGTTGGGGTCCGCTTGGAATATCAGAACTTACCTGATGTTGGAGAGGAGTGTGGATCTCTTGCCAGTTTGCTAGTGATTGGTCCACCTTCTCTCTAGGCGGGCTGGTCCGTATGGTCTGCCTGGCCATTTGCTACTGTGGAATCCTTTTTTTTTTTTTTTTTTTTTTTTTTTTTTTTTGCTGTCCCATCTACCATGCCCCCTCAGTGGCAGTGCACCC
>JADBJO010023593.1:17500-26329 GCA_016801955.1 Conus betulinus
AGTCAGGACCAGACCAAACAGAAACCAGCAAATCGCACTGACGAAAGTGACCTTTGCTATAAAGGGACTGAATCATAAACAGATCTCTTTCCGAGATCGAGCGCAGTTTTATATCGTGGGGTGTTCTTGAAGATGACGACTTGAGCAGCAACAAGCATGAGGCACAAAACGAAATTGAATGCAACAAGAACTGTGAACCACCGAAACTTGGGGTCAGAATGATAGTCATGAAATAAAGCCAGTCGACATAGACCAGACTGGCCCTGCAGGCCCCAGTGTGAGAGTCCAGGAAGGAAGGGTACCACAGACAGCAGGATTCCTACACACCAAACCACTGCACATGCCACAGCCATTGGCATGGTATTCAGTACCGAGGAATCTCCAGGGACACTCATGATGATGGCGTGATCGATAGTGATGACTCCAATGATCAGAATTGACACTTCAGTAGATGAAAGGCAAAGAAATCCATTTATTTTGCATAGTACACTATCAGACCACGTCTGCTCATACTGTATATATTCGTCGTGAAATCTTTCATTCACAATTAAGTTAATGCCAACATGAACCCCCATGCAGATGTTAGCGAACTGCAGGTTGGAAATGGTCATTCTGAAAGAGGATTTATAGAATGCATGCTGAACAGATACAACTAGAAAGCAAATAACATTTCCTAAAATGGCGATCATACAAAGTAAGCAAAAGAAAATCTGATACATATCGTTCGGTATGAGATTTTTACATGAAGAAAATACGCTGTCTGGAGCAAAACAATGTATTTCATTTAATTTCTTTTGAAGTGAGGTATCACAGCAAATTCTGAAGTTTGGCCAAAATATGAATTTTATGTAATTAGATCCTGACAATATATCTGATGCAACATTGTCAACAGGATTGCCTCTTAAATCCAAAACCGTTAATTTTGGTGTATTTCTAAAACCCCGTAGATCCAATTGTATCAATATGAGATGAAGATAAATTGAAATATATTAAACTGGGCAAATATATAAATAACAATTTGCCTGGTGATGGAAGAAATGTTTTTGACACGTCCAGTCGTCATCTCAGCGCATAGTGAACTGCCTTTGATGACACACTCTTGGCTATTCGGCTGAGAGGGGTGTTGTGTAAAAGCAGTACCTTCAAATTGAATAGGACAGTAACAAGACTCATATCGAGGATGTTGAAACTGTTGTGGCTTAGGTCAAGACACTGTAAATTGTTAAGCTTCATACCTGAAACGTTCACAAGCAAGCAATTGGACAAGCTCAAACGTATTAAGTATCTAGTGTTACTAAAGTCTGCTGGAGACATTCCTGAACCGTTGACATCCACGTAACGAATCTGAGGGAATAATTCAACAGGAAAAGGATGACCACACAATATATAGTCCACCTCGACTCAGACAACCTTCTGGACACTTCCTGTCACATATTAGTTCGTCATCGCGCTGTGGACACTGGCCCCAGCCATCACACAAGTGATATGGGTGGACACATACATTGGAAGCTCGACATTGATAGTTACCAACGCACAAAACAGTATCACAACCTTGTTCATCTTCCCCATGAACACAGTCAGAAAACCCATTGCATCGAGTGTAGACTGGAAGACAGTACAGCCACTCCTCTGTGCAAGAATAATGACTGTCAGGACAAGACTCTTCAGATTCCATCGCCTGCTGAGTAAAGTAACCAGAACCATCAAGATTAACGTAAAACCGCTGCTTTTTATCTATTCCCATCTCACTGTTGGGGCGACTCTTCATTTGGACACACGATTCCTCATCCGATAAATCCAAACAGTCATGAACGGTATTGCATCGTCTTTCAGGAGGAATACACTGACCATTAGAACACAGAAATCCATCACACGTGGCACAGTTCATCTCATCGAATCATCCACGCAGTCGGAATAGTCATTACAACGTTGGCTGTATAACACACACTGACCATTCAGGCACAGAAACCCATCACAGTGGGGATGGACACAGAATGACTCATCACTGTTGTCCGGACAGTCCTGTCTGAAGTCACAGACGAAAGTGTAATGCAGGGTTGTGATGTTGTCTTCACATTGAAACAGGGCATAATTGTCAGGACCAAACACATTGTTGACCAGGTAATAACTGGCGTTCACCAGTTTACAAAACTGTGAATAGACTGTAGAACCACAGTGAGTGCTAGGATCACATAATAAAAACATTTGAGTCAGATGGCTTTTTGGACAACGAAACAATAACTGCTGTGTGTTGTTTAGAACATAGTCTGATGAATCCGTGGAAGTAGGCTGGACTTGTAAAGGAAACACTGTGGAGGATTTTGGTTTGATTTCACACAACACTGCGTCCATTGACGCATCTTTATTCCCCACAAACTTCTGAGTTCCATCGATACAAGAAGCTTTGTATGCAAACTCCTGGTCGGATAGTGCGAATACAGCGAAACAAAATGTTTCATATTATAGATCAAAGTATTATCCGACCACTTACGAAATTTGCTGTACATAAAAGTCACACGGTCCCAACCAACTATATAGCCAAGAAGCATATCAAAGACATGATAGCGTCTGAACACATGTAAAGAATCAGCCTGCTCCTGTCTTGTTTTTAGAGAGGCTGTTCTTCCCCACCCATATTACGACAACTAAACGACAGATGTGCAAAGGAGATTTTTGTTTCTTGTGCGACTAGTTTGAAGCATTTGTTGCGTGAGGCCACCAAACCCTGACATCCAGGACTGCTGTACGGGCAGTGCTCTGTCTCGTCCCGTCCCATCTTCACACTCAGGGTTCTGATTACATTCCAGATGGTTCTGAAACTTACTGTAATAATGCACGGAGCAGTTGAAGAGGTTATTGGGCACTTTTTAGGGCTTGACTATCATAGGAAAGAATAGAATAGAACATCACTACACCCCCTCTATAACAAGCATATCGCAGTTTGAAATATGGTCCGTAAATGATTTCAGCTGAGCTGACAAGTGCACCACAAACACTCAAAGTCTTTTCGTTATGTTTGTTTAACTTTTCGTAAATCACTTCGATACACTTGCAACTTGATCGGCACATAAAACTATTCAACGTGTATGACTGATGTAAACTGACTATGAACACGTGTTTAGAAGTCACGTTGAAATCTTCAGTAAATATTGCACCGAATATGATATGGATGATATTAAGTATCCAGAATTGTTAAACAGATATTTGGCAAAAATGTTTGCGCTCACCATTAGGGTCGATGTGCACTTGAATAAGAGGATTGTTTTCGCATAAGCACCGAAATTGTCCAGTAAGGTCTGTATACAATTCTCCATGGCCATGTGTATTACACGCAATTATAATAGAAGGTACAACATATAGACACTCCACGGAGTTGATTCACACCAGTACGCCCAACCTAAGAACGTGCACTCTTGCAACTATATTGTATTGTAACCTATGTCGCACATAACACCAAGTGGCAGAATTGTCACCCACTCCATATATGACTTCAGAGCCTGTTGCGAATTTAGGCCTATGCCTGTAGCGATCACGATCTGAGTAATTGAGTCGCAGGATTGTAAAGTCAGTGATGTTTTGAGTCATAATGTATTCCACACATGGGCAGAGGGAACTGATTTTCAATGGATCAGCAGGTGTTTTGATGTTGATGATGTCCATATTATTCTGATCTGTGATTTTGTGCGCACACACACACACACACACACACACACACGCACGCACGCACGCATGCACGCACACACATATCACTTTGCTTTTTAATTCGCTTATGAACGAACACCAAGTATGTGCTTAAAAGATGACCAATCGGAAGCCATTATTATAAACTTTTTGTGCAGTGGTATATCTGCCTCCAGTCTGTTCTTGCTCCCTCTAAGTTTCAACTGAATTACAATTCTTTCAAATGAACCCCTCCCCCCATTTGAGTGATATCAGAAAACCTGAAAAGTAGTGCGCATGTTCTGCATGCATTTTAAAGTCATATTATCCTTCTTAAGTCGCGCGTCAAGAGCTCTGTCAGTTACTGGATAACTTCGGCTAATTGAGAGTCAGATTGGTCCTCAGAGTGGTACACGTACTTTAAGAGGAACAATGCCTTCTGGACCTGTGGAGTTTCGAGCAGCATGTAGCGGATTCCTGCCTGTATTTCAAAGTTTTATGTTGAAACGGGCTAGAGAGAAAAGCAGCAATGCGTGCCGCCATGTTGAGACTGAAGTGTCGAGGAGACGGTGCTATGTTAGGACTGCTCCTCTCCTATTTGTTCTGGGGCAGTTGCTTTTCCGATGTGGTGACGTGGAGAGCAACCCAGGTCCTAACCCCTCCCAGCCAGAGACACCAGGCAGACCCGACTGACCAGCGCCAGTGGAGGAGCAGCAGCAGCAGCAGGGCCAGTATGGAGAAACCTGGCCATCCTCACGGAGGGGAACCTTCACTGTCAGACATCATGAGCAAGCTGAACACCATGGAGTGTAAATTCGACGCCAAGCTCGACGATGTGAAGCGGGACATGAATGCCCTTCGTGAGGATTACGCTGCCATGCAGGAGGAGCTGAAGGGGCTTCGGGAGGAGGTCACCAGTCTACGGCAGCAGCAGAACCAGACTTGACCAAGAAGATGGAGGAGCTTGAGACGAAGACCGACGATCTTGAGGGGAGATCCAAGCGGAACAACCTCATCATCTATGGACTGCCACGTCAGGAAAATGAGACTCCTGTGGACTGTGAAAATGTTTTTGAAGGACCTCATTACCAATACGTTAGAGTTGTCCCAGGATTTTGAATTCGATAGGGTGCATCGATTGAACAATAGGCAGGACTCTCCCGTGATTGCTAGGTGTGTTTTTTTTTAACAGCAGAAGCTGGACATTCTCAGAGCAAAACGTAAACTACAAGGAACAAAACACTTTCATTGGAGAGGACTTCTCGACCAGGGTGCGAGAGCTGAGGAAGAAGTTGACACCTCACCTCAAGAAAGCCAGAAGTGATGGTAAACGGGCTACGTTAGTCTTTAACTACCTCCTTATCGACGGCAAGCGATTCACCATAGGTACTGACATGGGCTGGTTGAATTATCAAGATAGGAACTCGGCCGGTCCAAAGTTAGTCTTTGTGATGTGTCCTTAACAGTGAAGGGAACCAACGGTGAGCTGACACCGGTTGTTTCAACCCGGCGCTGTGTATCGACAGCTCGTGAAACGAGCCGTGAGGTCGTGTGTTGTGAGGAAAGCTCAGTAATGTCAGTGCCGGTAGAAAATGTTAGCAAAACACAGATGGCGATGTGTCTGATGGAAATGTTTGTTTGATGTCCTTGTCCTCTAAAAATGATGAATTATGTAATGGTGACACTTGTAATTAAAATGAAACTTTTTTCGTTTCTTCATTGGAATGTTAATGGATTGCTCTCAAAAATGCAGAATAATGATTTTTTTATCTCTTATGTGTCTGGTTTTGATTTTGTATGTTTGTCGAGACGTTTGTAGATTTTTTTCAGTCGCCTGTGTTCTCTGGGTACACAGTTTACTGTACACGTGCATTAAAGTTTACGGCACGAGGAAGGCGTTCCGGTGGGCTGGTGTGTCTTGTAAAAAATAAGATCCGTCCCTTTTTTACGTCTTTGGATATTGTATCTGATTTGTTCTGTGCTTTTCTTGTTGACAAATCTTTGCTTGGTACCTTAAAACATGTTATCTTCGTATGTGCATATGTGCCTCCGGAGGGGGCGCCCTACTATTCCTATTTTGATAAAAAAAAACGGGGTTTCTTTGTTAGAAGAATTTCTATGTGATTGTTTTTACTTTTTGTTAAAAAACGATGTGGATGTGATAGTGTGCGGTGACTTGAATAGCAGAATTTCAAATTTCTCATGTGATTTTGAAGAGAGCATGTTTTACAAACAATGATCAACATAAAAGTGGGCCACCTCATGTACGAAATTCAGAAGATGTTGTCCTGAATAATTATGGAAAGCTGTTAATTAACATGTGCACTGCTTTGAAATTGTGTATTTAAATGGAGTGTGTAAGGGCGACTTTCAAGGTCGCTACACATACATATCCGACAGCGGTAGCAGCAGTGTGAATGACTATTTTTGATGTCTAATGATTTGTTTTCTACCACTTCCAATAGTTGCGAGATGCATGTGTCTGAGAGAACAGAGTCAGACCACATGCCTTTAGAACTAAAGTTTGCTTCCTCATATCATAACTGTGAGCCCGTACAGGTAAACAACAGGCGCTGCACTATTGAAAAACTTGTCTGGAGCGAAGCTCATGCTGATTTGTTTAAAAATGTAATCCTTTCCGATGAAATGCAAGTGCGCATGCAAGAGGCAGTAAGACTGGGTTGATAATAATATCGAAGAAGCGTTAAGTGTGTTTAATTCTTGTATAAAAGAGGCTGGGGAAAGTATGAAGAAACAGGTTTGTATTGGAAATGTCAGAAAGAAGACGACTGGTATGATATGGAATGTCTAGCTAACAAAAGAAATGTTCGTAATTTATTAAACAGATATCGACGTTCTTTGTCAATACCGTCTCGTGTAGCCTATGCAAAGCTAGGCGAGAGTATAAACATCTTTTAAAAAGAAAAAGAAAAGCAATATAATGATACTCTGTTGACAGAATTACTTACGTCTGTAAATAATCAGAAAGATTTTTGGGGATTGTGTCCACAAAATTTCCAGAAAAAGGAAGCAACCTGTAAATGATATAAGTTTAGAAACATGGTCTCATCATTTCAGAGATCTGCTAGAAGGAAACGCTGGGCTCTCATAATGATCTGGGAAATGAAAATTACATTGATGAATCTGCTCATGACGATTACAATCTAAACCGTCCAATTTCCAAAGAGGAAGTTATAGTTGCGCTAAGAAAGGTAAAACCTCGCAAAGCTGCTGGTCCAGATGGAATTATCGGTGAACTGATAAAAAGTGCGTGCCAGTCAAGTTTATTTCTAGATTTTCTGGTTAAATTCTTTAACTCCTTATTTGATCAAGGGGTATATCCCAGAAGTTGGTCCGAGTCTATTGTCATCCCATTGTATAAAAAAAGGTGATTCAAACGATCCAAATAATTATAGAGGAATTTCATTGTGTAATGTTGGCAGTAAACTGTACAGTGCTATTATCAACAGGAGATTACAGGAGTGGGTGGAAGAAAAATACATTACCGGGGAATTTCAAGCTGGGTTCAAGAAAAACTATTCTACAGTTGGTCACATGTTAACATTAATGGCATTTGTACAAAAACAGTTTTGCTTAAATCGTAAATTATATGTTGCATTTATTGACTTCGAGGAGGCTTTTGATTCAGTCAATAGTACCTTGCTGTGACCTATACTGTTTAAAATGGTATCCATGGAAAAACTTCATAAATGTGTTATAAGTAGAATTGTGTAAAAGCAAGAGTGCGATCTCGTGATGCTCTAACAGACTACATAAATTGTACTTCTGGTATGAAACAACAGGACGATGTCTGTAGCCCTGTTCTGTTTTCTTTATTCATTAATGAACTAACACAGGATGTTATACATTGTGGAAGGCACGGTGCACATTTCATAAATGACGTTGTGGAAATTTTCATTCTTCTTTTGGCTGATGATGTGGCCTTGGTGTCAGAAAAACAGTGGTTGGATTACAAACCCAGTTAAATACTTTTCCAAAGGGTTGCTGCTTCATTAGAATTCAAGGTTAATGTGGCAAAAAGAAATATAATCGTATTTAGAAAGGGCGGATATCTAGCAGCGAGAGAAAGATGGACATACAATGGGGTCTACAATGCCTGTTGTCAATGTGTATAAATACTTAGGAATATACTTCTCAAACGCGTTTGAGTTTTGTCTTCGCTTGCAAAGATTTGTCCAGCAGAGCAAAAATGCGTTACTCTGCATACTAAAGAAATTATCATTGCTAAATAACAATTCTCTTACTTTGTTTTTGAAGTTATTTAATGGCCAGGTTCAACCTATGTACAGTACGGAGCTGAAGTATGGGGCCTCGATGCAGTTGCTGCAGTACACTGTGAAAAGTTACATCTGTTTGCTTTGAAGAAATTTCTTGGTGTATCATTGCAAACGCCAAATGATTTGGTATATGGTGAAAGGCTAGATTTCCTATATATTTGAATTCCATTATTAAGTGTGTTCGATACTGGCTGAAAATTACTCGATGCAAGGTCACAGATTCCCATATAAAGCATATCGAATGTTGTTACAACTGGACGACAGAGGTAAGAAAAAAAAAACTGGGTGACTAATGTGAGAATGAAAACTGTGTGAATATGGTTTCGGATTTGTATGGATGATGAACCAAGGTGTTGGTGATACGAGTGCTTTTATCCAGGTATTCCGAGAAAGACTCGTTAATTGCAGTTGGCAAAATTGGAATTGTTATGTACAGAACAGTGACAGATTTGAATTATATAGAACGTTTAATAATCTACGATGTTTACCTGTATATATATATATATATATATATATATATATATATATATATATAATTGTGTGTTGCTAACCAACAATAACTTTAAAAAAGTGCTCAACCGGGTTGGGAGAGCGGCATCTGTTAAAACTTTGATTAAAATTAACATTTTAATCAAAGTTTTAACAAAAAATATATATAAAAAAGAGGATGAAGTTCATTTGTATTGGCTTGTCCAGTATTAGACGAACTTAGACAGGAGTTCATTTCAAGAAAGTACGTCAATAATCCATGCCTTTTCAAATTAACCTGGTTAATGTCGTCATCAAATGAAAATCACGGTTAAAAAGTGAGCGATTTATTTATATAAAGCGTTCAAAAAAGCGAACTATGTATGTAGCATAAAGAATACCA
>JADBJO010023594.1:5000-22500 GCA_016801955.1 Conus betulinus
GAGATCTGGAAGTCTTCAGAGAGTCTTCCGTTGTGGATGACCTGGCAGGAGAATCCCCCATAGAGTCACCTGATGATGCTGACGATCTTTTCTGGCACGCCGTAGTGGAGAAAGATGTTCCAGATTGCTTGTCTGTCGACACCATCAAAGGCCTTTTCAAAGTCTATGAAACACACGTAGAGAGGTGAGGTGTCTGCCATTCCATGACTCTGAGGGTTGCGATCTGGTCTGTACAGGAATGCTCTATCCTGAAGCCGGCTTGCTCATCTCGGAGTCTTGTCGAATGTGTCTTTCATTTCGTTAAGGATGATTCTAGTGAGAACCTTGCTGGGGAGGGACAGCAGAGTGATGCCCCGCCACTTGCTGCACTGGGACAGGTCGCCGTGCTTGCGGAGTTTCACCAGCAGGCCTTTCTTCCATTCGGCTGTGATCTCCTCTGTTGTCCAGATCAGGTTGATCAGGTGGTGGAGTTGATCAACAATGTCGCCTCCCCCTTCCTTCAAAGCTTCTGCTGGGATGTTGTCAATGCCAGCATGTTACGGATGCGTTGGTGCGTGTGTCTGTTTGTCTGACTCACTCTCAGAAATTTGGATGCGTGTACGGGTTCACTTTACACACACACACACACACACACACACACACACACACACACACACACACACACACACACACACACACACTAACCGAACATAGACAGCACAGCCAAGTAACAAGTCTCAATTCACGGTTTTTTTCTTCTTTATGCTGCCCGAGCCATCAACATACAAATTCACAAACCACAATAATACCATCAAGAGAGTAAAATTGTAACGTACACCAAAGCTCTAGGCGTACACACTACGGAGGCATAGATAAATAATACTATTTCTACTATAGGTCACGTCCGGCTCAGTACGACAGTTCCTCGGACGTCACAAATCACTTGAAAGGAGCGATGAAGAAAAGTCTTCTCCTGGGTCTTGCACTATCAGAAGGAGCAGCTCGCATAGTCCAACACCGAACCGGAGCGACGGCTCTGTCCAACACAGGAGCGACGGCTCCAACACACAAGAACTGTGGCTCTAACACTAATAGGAGCAGCGGCTCTCCATCACAGCAGATCGTTGGTTCTAACACCACAGGTGAGCTGCGGCTTTGGCACAACAGATCGTTGGTTCTAACACCACAGAAGTGACGACCCTGGTACAGCAAGAGCGACGGCTCTGATACAACTGGCACAGCAGGTCGCTGGTTCTAACACCACAGAAGCGGCGACTCTGGCCCAGCAGAAGTGTCGGCTCTGGCACAGCTGGCACAACGGGTCACTGTCGATCTCTAAATCGATCTCTCCACACCCCCAGCAGGGGTGGAGACGGGGGTGGGGGGGTGGAGGGTGGGGTAGATCCTGGCTATGCCCCAGACTTGGTAGCAGTTGCAGCCAGCTCCTGGTCACACCAGGGCTACGACTTTACTTGGGGGATCTGATAACTACTACCCTGATTATCTAGCCTACAACATGGCTATTATTCATCATAGTTATTATTCTTATTCATAACTTAGTTACTTTATATTTCACCAGAACTTGGGAAAAGTACCAAGCGAAATCTACAAAGTTTCAATACAATATTACAATAGAACATTCTA
Source organism: Conus betulinus (assembly GCA_016801955.1). Taxonomy (NCBI): domain Eukaryota; kingdom Metazoa; phylum Mollusca; class Gastropoda; order Neogastropoda; family Conidae; genus Conus; species Conus betulinus. The sequence continues at coordinate 6,624 of JADBJO010023594.1, forward strand.
TGATTTTCGAAATTACGTTTTTGCACACTGGGCGAAAGGATTTCCACATACACCTTTTTACAAATGCACCAAGAATACATCATTGCACATAAGAAATGATTTCTGTTCGTCTCTTTTATCAAGACAAGAATGTTTTTTATCATTTCACATAATCACTACATTTTCAAAAGACTGATTTCTGTTCATCCTTTTTATCAAGACAAAAATATTCATTATTAACAGAAACAGCCCTTAAATAGATATCAAAACGAAATCCGTACATTCTTGTTTATCAACAGATGGATGTTCATTATACATATCAAAGGATGGTTTGAAAACATATCAAAACGATTTCCGTACATTCCTATTTATCAACAGATGAATAGTCATTATACACATCAAAGGATGGTTTAGATACATATCAAAACGATTTCCGTTTTTCTTCCCACATAAAAAATTCAGAGTACATCAAAAGGATTTCCGTTAGGCTTCCCACAACAGAATTCAGAATAGATCCTCCAACCATTAATACACGATAGTTTTTCATCGCTCACTTCCGGAGCTTACTATCATTTGCATCATTATAATACCCAGTTGCAAAGTGAAACGACTGCAGGCGGAAATCTAAACAAATCTTAAATAAATGTCAGCGAACCGCCCAGAGAAACGTGGACAAACGAGTCACAAGACAACACACAACGCGTTTCGACCTCTTAGGTCTTCCTCAGGTGAAATAAAGACAGACAAAATAACGAAAATGCACTTAACTTTGATCGCTTCAGATTGCTTCTGAGTTCAGCGCAAGGAAGGCGTTGAATGAGAACGAGGCTGTCGGAAGGGAAATAATGTGTGTCAAAGTCGTAAAGATGATAATAATATTACTGATAGGGATACTAATAATGGTCAAAATATTATGTTAAAAAAAAAAAAGGTCAATAAGTATGGGTATGGAAGAAAGGAGAGTGGGTTAGAGGATTCTTAAACAGCAGGGTTGCCGTGGCAACAGTCTCAGAGGAGAAGGCGATGGTGATGTCAATACTAGTGGTGGTAGTATCAATACTAGCATATATTATTACTGAATGGTACTACTAAGAACGATAGTGAAGGTTAAGGTAATAGAAACACAATACAGAATTATATATTTAGGAAATACATTTTTATAATAATCAAATAAATAAATAAATGTGCGCGTTTGTGTGCGCGCGCGCGCGTGCGTGTGTGTGTGTGTGCGCGCGTGCGCGTCCCACTGTGTGTGTGTGTGTGTGTGTGTGTGTGTGTGTGTGTGTGTGCGCGCATGCGTGCGCGTGCGCGCGCGTGTGTGCTTGTGTGTGCGTGTGTGTGTGTGTGTGGAGATGTGTGTGTGTGTGTGAGGGGGGGGGGTGCGCATAGTTATCAACATTTCCACAACATATGCACAGGAAAGAGGGAAGATGGAACAGGAGTTCATGTTGAAGAAATAGTGAAAGAAAATAAAAGAAAAGAAAACCAAATGACGTGAAGGAAATGGAGTGGACAAGTATCTGAATAAACAATAGACTGATGTGAGAAATAGAGAGGGTGTGGTGAGAAGGGAAAGGAAGATAGCTATAAGTTATGTGTAAGGTAAATAGTGGGAGATATGGTATTATGTGTGTTTTAGTGGGAAGATATTGTGGGCTGAGACTGAAGTGGTGGGTGGTACATGTAACTTTAAGGTGTTGATGGCATGAAGGTGGAGGGAAGAAGGGGATGGGTTTATATACTGACTGGGGGGGGGGGGGGGGGGCAACATATTCACACCTATACACAATACTCTCTCTCTCTCTCTCTCTCTCTCTCTCTCTCTCTCTCTCTCTCTCTCTCTCTCTCTCCTCTCTCTCTCTCTCTCTCTCTCTCTCTCTCTCTCTCTCTCTCTCTCCTCTCTCTCTCCTCCCTCCCTTCCCCCCCTTTCCCCCCCTCTCTCTCTCTAAAACTTAAGTTATTGTATCTAAGTATTATCATTATTTTAATTCTACAATTATGGCTGGCAATGGGATTAGTGATAATGGGACATAATGCTTAGAAAGTATATAAAGGTAAAAATGACAATGTAGTGAACTCAGGAGCAATCTGAAGCGATCAAAGTTAAGTGCATTTTCGTTATTTTGTCTGTCTTTATTTCACCTGAGGAAGACCTAAGAGGTCGAAACGCGTTGTGTGTTGTCTTGTGACTCGTTTGTCCACGTTTTTCTCTGGGCGGTTCACTGACATTTATTTAAGATTCATTATAATACATTAGCGAAAAGGATAAACAACACTTTTTCCATCATTATAATGTATTATAATTCATTATTAGCGAAAAGGATAAACAACACTTTTTCCATCATTATAATACTTCAGCGAAAAGGAAAAACAACACTTGTTTGCATCATTATAATACTTTTGCGAAAAGGATATGCAAAACTTTTTGTCATAAAGCAATGAACTAGCTAAGCCATCTCCTTTTTCCGATCACTTATCAACAACATTTTTTTTTTCTTCTTTCTATTCAGAGAAAGATAAACACACTTTCTAAAAAACCATTTCGTCCTATCACCCAGTCAAGTCAAAAGATATATCAAGGACAACAAATACTATTTTTTAAAAAGACTTTCACTAGGCGCTGAGAAAGTTACGGTCGTCTATAGGAGCAGAGAACGATTTCGGTTTGAGATTTCAATTTACTAATAATGGAATACCTGACTGCCACAGAAAACTTGTCCACAGTCCCTCTTCGGCCACTGGAATGTTGCACTGCCGGAATTGCTGTAGAGACTGCCCGACCCTTTCAGCTCACCTGGCTTATACAGAGCGCACGTCAGCAGCAGTCAGGTAAACTAATCAACCGGATTTCCGGTGAACATGTTCCGGCAAACGCGGTCGTAAAAATTTGTGACCGGACGGTCCGTCACACAGCAGCTTTCCCGTTCTTCAGACTGTTGAGTGCCTTGCATATCTCGGTCTTCGTGATTTCTCTGCTGTTGATGTCGAGGGGGTCGCCAGGCGCCAGCTGTGGCCTGTCTTCTGGTGAGGGGTCGATTTTGCACCTCCAGGAAGTGTTCTTTCCATCTCGCTAGCTGATCTTCTATTGAGGTCAGGAGTTTCCCTTCCTTGTCCCACACTGGTCTGTTGGGGTTGCTGCGTCGTCCATTGAGGAGTCTTGTGGTAGCATACAGGGTCTTAAGGTCTCCCTTGCCGGCTGCTTCCTCTGCCTTGACTGCGATGGTGTTGATGAATGCTTACTTGTCTGCACGTAACTGTTTCTTGACTTCCTTTGCAATTGTGGTGTGTCTGGTTGCAGCTCTCTGTTTCTGCTGACGTTTTTTTGCCTGGTTCAACTCTCGTTTGGTTTGTTTTCCCTCTTCCACCTTCTGCCAGGTCTCATCACTAATCTATGGCTTCCTGTTCTTTTGTGGCTTTCCCAGCACTTCTTCGCATGCTCCCACAACAGCGTCTTTTATGGTTGTCCATGTGTCCTCTACTGTATCTGCCTGATCCATCTGGACAACTTCAAAACGATTGTGGAGTGATATCTGAAATGCTTGCTTCATGTTCTGGGTTTTCAACTTCCTGATATTGTGTATTTCACTCTCTTGGATTTTGTTGCTTCTTCCTTGCGGACAGCCTCATCTTTATCTTGGCAACTACAAGGTGATGGTCTGATCTGATGTCCGCGCCACGTTTTACTCTCGCGTCCTGCAAGGAGCTCCGAAACCGTTGTCTCACAATGACGTGATCTATTTCATTCTCTGTCTGATGGTGAGGTGTGACACCCAAGTGGCCTTGTGGCAGCGCCGGTATGGGAAGAGCATGCCTCTGATCACAAGGCCGTTGACAGCACAGAAGTCAGCGAGCAACTCTCTCCATTCTCATTCATGTCACCTAGTCCATGTTGTCCCATCTCCCGCTCTCCGTCAGTGTTGTCTCTCCCGACCTTGGCGTTCATATTCCCCATCAGGATGAGCATGTCCCGTTTCGGAATTTGTCGACAACTGACTGGAGCTAGGCGTATAAGTTGTCCTTGTCTTCCTCCCCTGCGGTGTTAGTGGGGGCGTAGCACATGACAAAGGGACGCCTTCTAGAAACGGGACTCAAACCGCGTGGTGATGGTGTGGTCTGACACTGGTTCCCATTCTATCAGACTCTTGGCGGCCTGCTTGGACAGCAGGAGGCCTACTCCGGCTTCGTGGTGGTCGTCTTTTGTTCTCCTGGTCAGAATAAAGCATTGTCTCTCCTGTCTGTAGCTTAGTCTCTCCATGAGAGTTCCATCGGACTTCGTACAGGCCGAGTATTGTGAGATGGTACTGGTTCATCTCCCTCACCACTTGTGCACATCGTCCAGTCTCCCGTAGCGTCCTCACATTTCACAATCCAAGTAGGATGGGTCTCTTCACTGATAACAGCTTCGGGGCGTTCATCAAGGTTGTTCTCAGGCAAAGCTGGGTTGTTGGCTCTATAGCTTCCTGATGGGGTTTGGCTGCAGTGCGTCATAAGTCTCCTAGGTGGAGCCCCAGATCCCCTACAAACTGAGTTGGTGTTATTAGAAAAGTAGTTAGATTCAGAATCAAAAACTTACTTTGAGATTATTTCGACAGGGTTGCCCTGTCTTCTTCAGCTCACTGTTGCTGTGTGTGGCAGCGAGTCCTGGTGGGGCGACTGTTGTGTGGGGTGAATAGTTGTCAGGATCTGATTGTAGATTGGGGGGGGGGGTGTAGAGTTCAAAACCTTGATCTCTATTCAGGGCTGGGCGTCTGGTCTTGATTTTTAGGGCGTCTGGTCTTGATTTTTATTGATAATTTTAAGCACGGAGACTTCATGGCCCAAAGTTCCATAAATATAGGAGTAGCAGGGAGGGAGGTGAAGAACTGGAGAAATTGGGGTGGAAAGATAGGTGGGTGGGGGATGGATAATAACTGGTCAAGATCGCAATGTATTTGATCAGAGATTTTATCATTATTGTCATCATCATCATCATCATTATTATTATCATTATTGTTATTGTTATCATCTTCATCATTATCATGATTATAATTATTTCGATGATGGTGATAATAATGATTGTTATTGTTGTTGTTGCTCTCAAAATTAATATCAATAGTAGTAAGGGTAGTAGTGTTCTTGTTATTGTTGTTGCTGTTACTATTATTATTGTTGTTGTTATTAGTAGTAGTAGTAGTATGTTTTAGAAATCGCCCGCAAATATGATGCTTTATCAGTGTTTTTCCCTCTTGTCGAGAATCTCATGAACCAAGCGCATATACTGGGGTGGTGTGTGTGTGTGTGTGTGTGTGTGTGTGTGTGTGTGTGTGTGTGTGTGTGTGTATGCGCGCGCGCGCAGGTGTGGATCAGGAGAAGGTGTGTTGTAATAGCTCCCCGCTGCCACCCTCCTAAATCATAATTCAAAATTTCTTTTTTTTTTTTTTACTCCCCGAAAGTACGCATTCCGAAAAAAAAAAAGTATCTGCATTAAACACGTCAAAAGAAGCAGCGTCATCAATGGGAAGGTTGTACACTACCTAAACCACTCCCCCCTCCCCCCCACCCCCCACCCCCGCACACACACCCTTCACTACCTCTCAACTATCACTGCTAAACTGCTGATCGGTAAGTGTACTTTTTGAGTGAGTCATTATGATGAGTGATATTGTTGTGTCGTTCGGTTGACGATGACACAACATATTAACAATAGAAAGGACACGACAATTGCGCAATCAGTGTGTTGTGCTCTGAAAACCTTCATCTATCATATTATGTTTTAAAACATTGTCATTCTACCTTCATGTCTAGTTGTATTCTACAGATACTGATGGCTATATTATCATCAATTGACCCCACCACTCTTCTGCTGGGAGGGGTGGTGCTGTTGTGTCTGCTGTGGTGGCTGTCCACACGACGACCCCCGGGCCTCCCCCCAGGCCCTGGACCTGCCCTGCCCCTGCTGGGCCACCTGCACCTGATGCCCAAGGACCCACGGCCCCAGTTCTGGACGTGGAGACGTCAGTACGGGGACGTGTGTTCAGTCTGTACATGGGAGGGAAGGTGGTGGTGGTGCTGGCCAGCTATTCAGCCATCCGTGAAGCCCTCGTCACCTTCGCTGACGTCTTTCTCCGATCGACCACATGATTTTCTTTTAGGACAAATCACTAACTATAAGGTGATAATTATATTTTCCGTCATTTGATTGCGTTGTGTATAACAGAAAAAGCAAACATGTTTCTGCTGTCTACAATGAATACGTGTATTCCACCAATAAAGAGGAAACATCTTTTGAGACAGACAGAAGAGAGAGAGAGAGAGAGAAAGCGAGTGAGAGAGAGAGACAGAGAAGAGAGAGAGAGAGAGAGAGAGAGAGAGAGAGAGAGAGAGAGAGAGAGAGGAGAGGCGGAAGGGAGTGAGGGATGATGAGAAGTGAGAGGTAAGGGATGGGAATTGGGGAAAGAAAGAGGAGGCGAGTCATACGCAAAACGTTTTGAAGTCTGAACAATGTTTCCTTCTTTTCTACAACAAAGGAATCGTCACTACGTCTGGACGTGAATGGAAGGAACAGCGGAAAATCTCCCTGGAGATTCTCCGTCAGATGGGCATGGGCAAGAACGTGCTGGCTGAAAAAATCCAGGAGGAGATCACTCACTACATCCAAAATATAAAGAGCCACCAGGGGGGCGCCAGTTGATCTTGAAAAAACGACGAAGGTCAGCATCTCCAACACATCTGTTCCATCGTCTTTGGAAACGGTTTGACTACCAAGACCACGACTTCCTACAGTATTTAGAACTCTTTGATCGCAACTTCAAGCTGCTATCAGGTTTGTGACATTGTGGGTTTTTATTTTACGTGACTGCTTATTTCAAGCGAGAGCATGTATATGTAGTCATTCTTACCATGTATGTTGCACAGAGTTTTATAGGTTTAACATTCCTTTCGATTCTTCTCAGTGTGGTCTGCAGCCTGTGTCCAATGCTTGACCCTGAACACTTTGCTTTTCTCCTGCCGTTCCCGACAGTGCTCTTTTCAGCTGACGTCAGTTGCACCCTCTGAAGAGGACAGTGAGTGGTGAAAGGTAAAAGAATTCTTTCAATGGAGTTATCTTTCGTGCCATCTTAGTGGATTATTTCCATGCCGCTCACTCTGGCCCCTGTAGAACCAGTCACGTCCAACTTCATCCGTCGCAGCCTGAAATCCACAGGTGCTGAAGGAGCTGTGAATATCGGTGGATGCAGTCCACGTGATGAGACCGCGCATGTTGCTGATTTACAGTGGTAGTGTTCAGTCGCGCCGGTTTTGATATCCATGACAATATAGACATAACACAATTTACTACGCCATCTACGGATGATAGATTTTGCTCTGTCTTGGATCGAGTTTGAGTGAGTCTTGACCATTAGACGTCACTTGTCTGGGACATTCATGTCAATGAATAGAATGAAACGCCTGCATAATAAAGCCTCTCTTAGGAGGAGAACTATATCCCCATCCACCCCCACCCAGCGATTATTTTTTTTTATTTCAGTGGAATGTTATGAATATGATCCAATAGGCATGAAAGTGTCTTGCGTGATGGGGAAGTGTGTGTAGTGTTTTCTGTATTTGTAAATTTACGAAATGCAAGAAAAAGTCACTTCATAAGTTTGTCCCATTTTTCAGGAATGTGCTAAAGATAGATTCACTTGTTTAAAAAAGCGAAATCATCAATAGTACCGTTCAACACTGGCTGTAATTCTTGTAACCTCAGACACATACATTTTATAACAGTGAACAAAATGGACATGTTTGAAAATGAATTTAAGTGAGGGAAGAACAAGTCTGCCAACATGTTTTTTTTCTGATAAAGTCAGCGATGAAAGAACAGAAATCAGCGTTGCATATGGTTGGATAACCATTCACGGTAGTGATGATGAACACAAGAGCTTTGTAAAGGGCGAAGATACAGACGTAAAGAATAATTTGCCGATGGATTTTGTACAAAAAAATAAAAAAGGTACGCATATACATATTTTTTGTATTTCTTTGAATCAGACCTGGACGTCCTAGAAGCTAAGGAGCTGTCTGTCTCAGACTAAATGGCTCAGTTCCAGGGAAAATATCAAGGTGCTAGACTTTTCAAGGCTCGCGCGCCGCCTTGTAGCCAGTCAGAAGGGAAGTAACAGAACAGAACAGCAGGGGGGAATCCAAAGGTCATGGAGATTGCAAATGGGAGAGATAACAAAGTGCGACCAAAGAATTTCAGGATTGGATGCGCCAGTTTTTGTTGAAAAAAAAAGAAGACAATGCTAAGCGGGATTTCCATGAGAAAATTAAAGTTTCAGAAACAAGGCAAATAAACGATTGTGTACGTTCACAAAAGAATCAGTACTAAGGGCACAGTTAACATCGTGAAAGGAGTGGATATTGATTCCACTGACGTTCCCGTGCAACATAAACCAATTTACCGTCCTAAGTTTTCATGAGAAAAGAATAAAGCCATTAACAGAGTAGTAGGACTGTTGAAAATAAACAGGGCAGTAGAGAAATGTGAACACAGCAATAGAATGGGTTCCCCTGCCATTGTCAGACCAAACAAAGACGATGTGCTCAACATGATGCTCCATAACATTGGTTTCCAACTAGTATTCTGAAAGAAGGTAACTTAAAAAAAATTGTAGTGATGAGGATTCTCAGAATATCTTGAAGTCTAATAGCAAAAGACATTCTTTTAATTTACTGATTATTCAAACGGTCCAACATACTAACCAAGGTTATTCACAAACGTTTAAAAAGAACTCGTTCTGCTTTCATCATTTTAACCATTTTCACAGACAGTGTAGTATGTGCTGGGTACATGTTCAAAATGTATAAATGCATTACTACAGTTTTTCAGTGTAGCTGAAATGAATTAGAAATGTATCTCGTCATAAGTTTCTTAACAAGTGACATAAAACAGGATTTAGTGTTAACACTTTTACAATGAAAGTGACCAAAGAAAGTAAACTTTAATCTTGTTCCCAATTTAACTGTAAATGTCACTGGCATGTTTTATGCCAAGTCCCATCAAAAGAGATTTGAATTTTCACCCTACTTATTAGTTTGGTGCGACACAGAAGCAAATCAAACGGCAGAAACGTAAATGTTTCTCTGTAGGAATATAAGTGGTTAATGTGCATTTCGTAATCTGAAGACAGAGGTTGATGCGGCTCTGTTCCCCTTCTATTTCTAGACATAAATGTTTCAGTTACAATCCTGAGAAAAAGACACACCCGAAGGTGCGGGTAGGACCCAGAGAAGCACTTTCCTCAACCGCCGAACAAACCAGCTGGGAGCAATCCTTCACCGCCTTGGAAGCCTGCGCTGTGTTCATATAGGGTGCAGGCATGCACACGTGAAGGGTGTTGTGACATACTGACATATCCCACTTTTTATCCATGAGAAAAACTTTGACACTGTAAATTTCCTATGTCTGTGTCTGCAGTTGTTAACGATATTAATAATATGTAAAACCACAATTGGCAACCCTAAATGCTATGGAAGGGACATGGTTAACAACTGCAGACACAAGTGGAAATTCCTATCAGTGAGCAGAAATCAAAAACACACGAAACACAGGCAGCACGTGATGACAGACAACACAAGTAGCTATTAAGCACTGGCAGCACAGAGACCCCCCACATCCTGACGATTGCGGGCGCCATGAAACAACGTTGTAGATTTTTAGCCTTATTTTTAAACCTTACCTTTTAACAGATTAATATTATATATATATATATATATATATGTGATATATATATATATATATATATATATATATGCAGGCAGGTAGGTAGGTAGGTATGTATACATACACAAATAAACTAATGTTTCAGATTCATTGAGAGTCGGGTTTTCGAGGGATTGTTTTCAGTTCTGATACTTTTCTGTCATGGATTAATGCAGAACCTCTAAGTAAATGTAACTCTCCAAATGAAATATGTATACTTACAATTTCTACATTTGAGCACAATTACGTGGGTCCGAGAAAGGAGGCGTGATATGTCAACTGACGCTGTGTTTGGTTTCATGACTTCAAATCTTCAAACTGTTTTTCGCAGGAACTGCCATTCTGAATTTCATTCCTGCATTGGGCTACATACCTGGTGACCTGTTCGGAGGACGGGAGGCCAAGGCCAACAGTGACAGTCTTTACCGTTTCATGGATAAACAAGTGCTGAGCATTACACACAGGAGAGAGGGGAGCATCAGGACAACACCGACTTTATCCATAGTTACTTCATCACATTGAACGGGCTTAAAGACTTGGGGATGTGAACACTTCCATCAACGGTTTTGTAGTCAGATCTCTGTCTGTCTGTCTGTCTGTCTGTCTGTCTCTCTCTCTCCTCTCTCTCTCTATCTCTCTCTCTTATTAGTATAGATATGAACAGACCTATAAAATGTGCTTTCGACTTAGTTTACATTAAATTTTTTCTGACATAACAGTGCAAAAGTCAAATGTCTATGAAATATAACAGGACTTTGATGTGCCCTGTATGTATGATCCAGTGTACAAAATGGAACATCTCTTTGATTTTGTGTTTGCCCCATTGCTTCAAGATTTAAGAGCCAAAGTAGAATATTCCGATGTTCCTCCTTCCTATGTTGAAAGGCAGGCGCCATCATCATTTAGTTTAGTCCTTATTCCATGGTGGGGGGGGTCGTCAAGGAAATAAGGTGTCATATAATATTTTTCCTCGCTCCTACATCTGGTATAAGAGTTTAACTGTGGATCAGCTATAATGTGATGCTGTTGTGATTCAGAGAATCATCAGGCAATGAGTACTCATATTGATGTTTGTATACGAAAGTGGGTGAAAAGTTTCAACAGTCTGGGAAACAGATAGAAAAAAGAGCACCTAATCAGTTTGTAAGAAATGCAAAGACAAATTGAAGCAACGGGAATGGGAAAAAAATAGCAATGGTGAATGACAGCAGTACTAAAAATCAATGAATGCAGAGTGCAGTTTCTCTGACATTTTCAAAACTTCCTCACGTTTTCTGTGGGGCCATGGATGGGGTTTTTCTCCCCCCTTTGCCCCCCAAACATCCCTAGTGATAAGATGAATGGAAAGCCCACTTTGCATAACGTGTAGTATTTCTCACTGTGATGAGGAGGCTGATCTCAAGTACATTGTGGGACTTTTCATAACGACAATGACGACAAAGATACGACTGACAGACAGACCAGCATTCCAACCAGAAGGAGTGAGTATCCTGAGTGGCAAGGCAAAAGAGGACCTACTGGCCGGCCTCATGTTGTCTTTACATGTTTCTCAGACATCATTGATATATGACGTGGTAGTAGGGACGAAGATAGGAGATGTAGTGGTGAAAAGGAGCATAGATAGTAGACAGTAGAGTGACGTTTACAATGAATCACTCGTACGTAGATCGGGCACCTGCACCTGCAACGCCCCCCCCCCCCCCCCCCCCGCCAAAGAGAAACACCAGCTCTTTCGATTCAATCTTCGCTCTATGGGTCATCATCGGTTCATGCGTTTCCTATCCACCGAAGCGTAGACGTTAATAGTAGTAGCGTGGTATCCGCTTGTCCAGTTGCCCGTTGCGCTCCCTTCAGTTCGCTATTTAAGCAGGGCGTTTTTCGGGTTCCAAATACAGTATGCACCTCATAGTTGCCCTGCTATTTACAGTTGACGTTTGTTCACTTTCATGTTGGTGTCATCCTCCAGTACTTTTGTACAGCTTTCATATTTGTGTTCAATGTCCATGTTTAGCTCACATGCTAAACCACAAGGCTGCCATTAAAAACATGCATGAAGATTTTGCTTTAGGAAACTTTCTTTCTTAAAGTGTTGAATTATGGTTACTGTGGCAGGCGAGGCTCACATAACGCACATCAGTCATTTAATCCAAATGATTACCCCAGAACGGCCGGATCTATCTGAAAAGACAACACATAGGAAAGGAATTCTTAGTTCGTTAGTAAATTAGAAAACGTGACACAATGAAACTGAGATTACAGATCGATAGAAAAAGAATGATGATCATGACTGGAAAGATATCGTATATGTTTGGGTCAGAGGAAGGTCTTCAAAAATCTGCCACACGACTTATTTGCTGGGGGAACGGAGCACCTCCCACATGCCCATACACCTACATTTCTTTCTTTCTCCACCATTCCCCACGTCCAGGACGGAAATGCTTAAAGGAACTCTTCTGACTTCAGTTGACCTCAATCGCCAGATGCCCCCTATGAGTGACAAGCCGAAGTGATGGCCATACCGCAGTATGCCACGATCCAGGATAGTTATGCGGAAATCAGACATCGTTACCTGCCCCTGTTTCACGATCCAGGCTGCCCGTGACTGTGTACATTCCTGTGGGTTATGTCATCCTCCAAAGGCGCCCATGATAGTGTGTCCCAGCTCTGACCTGTGCCTTGAGTGATGCCTGCCATTGGGGTTGGTGGAGATCCTGACAACTTCCGTCCTGATAGATTTATCGGGGCCCTGACGGAAGAAGTGAGCACACAATAGAGGAGCTCATTCCCTTCGTGAGATGGTCAAGTATAGTAAGGGAACAGGTATTTTTTTTTCAATTCGTTGATCGTTTTCAAGTAAGCGTTTTCTATTATTTCTTGTGTCTGAAGTCTTTAAGCCATTTTTACGACTTGAACTTCCTTTGCCAATGTCCATACGTTTGTGTGAAAAAAGACAAAAAGTAAGTATGAGACGTGTTCTTATTAAGATGATATGTCGGGAGGGGGGGAGGACAAGGGGGACATTTTCAGGGTCGTATTCATTCTATAAGACAATTAGTCCCTTTTTAGAAGCTTACAAAACTTCTTTTGTGGCTGGAGAATGGGCGGAAGGCAAATTGTAAAGAAACTAAACAACTGTTTGAAGACTCTTCACCACGACCAAGTGTTTCTTTGCGACTCATAAAGATTGACGTTCTGTAAATGTCACTCTGAAAACCAGTTGTGGCTGGCAAAATGATGACTATGTCTTATTAACTTGATAGATTGATGGCTTGGTAGTATAAATGCACTCCTTCCATCCCAACGCTCACTTAGCGACCAAGCGAATATAATCATAAAATAGCAGCAACAGTTGCAACGGTTGAGCTATCTGAAGGACTAGTATCCGGATGACAAACTGATCAACAGGGATGCGTCCATAAAACCAGTATGTCTGGTATTGACTGAGTGTCTGATAAAGTCGGTCAAAAAAATGAATTTTGTTTTGTTATTTTTATTTAATTAAACATGAATCTTTGTAGCAGGTCGAACACATGACATGTTATGAATGTGATGGCAGTGACTATTCTTGCTCAGCGTAGGTTTTGATATACCGGGGCTGAGAGAGTTTCGGGGCTGATGTCGAAGGGGTTGTACGTGACAGACGCGGGAAGTTGCGCGTGGATGTGGGAAATGGAGATTCTCTCGAGTCAAGGATAGGACAACGGGATTTGCCTGTACCTGCCAGCGGATCAGCCTCAACACTTCGCGCATCTTGCCACCAGAAAAAGAACAGCTGCCGGGACCTGCTGTGAAAGGAATGTTTGGTATGGAGATAGCGCGTCACTGGCCGCAGCCATACAAAATCTGTGCAGTGTGCCAAGAACGTGAATCTTGCATGAAACTGCCGCGTCTAATGAAATGGTGAAATCTTTCACACCAGTTTGTTTCAGGGAGGACTGGCCATTGGATTTCTTCAATAGAAATTTTAACAGCACTTTTCCTGAACCAATGCAAAACACAACGTTATTTTTAGTATTCATTTCGTGCTCGTGGTAACAACGAGCAACGTTTAAACTCATATTTTAAGTTATCTCCTTCGATAAACACAGCTGATGATATCACAAAAACTTCCACTCGAAATGACGCTTTATTTGATGTGTTACCAGGTGTTGGCAGTACTCGATGCAGATCATGTAACACTACAACGAAGACTAAAATTTCAGATTAATGGTATGGGATTTTGAATGGGTAGTAGATTACTAAAATATAATTGGTAGCCATGTGAATATGCAGAAAACGTGATACAGCGCGGGAGTCATCTGCCGAAGCTTAGTCGCAGCTGTGCTATGAACTATTTTAAAATGAACAAACGACGGAAACTCAAGTCTATGTTCAGCGAACAAACATTCGCATCAAGCACTACTTGTCCTCAAATATTTTCATTAGATAAAACACACTCCACAAATGCGCCCTGAATGACACAGAAAGTATCATCCGTTTTCAAGCCGACTTCCAATTATCCTAACCCACAGTTTCCTGGTCTCCAATGTCTAGCGTGATTCTGATGTCAGTTTCGGTTTTCTAGTAACTTAGTGTGTTCGAAAGTGCTGCCAGATTCTTGGAGAATACGAGCAATTGGCGATACAATTTTTAAATATCCTAAGACTTTCCTGACGCTGTTAAATACCATTGATGATTGGCTTTAAATATAGGAAACTTTATTGGAAATCTGCATCCAAATCTATGTTAGTGAGACGACAGACGATCGTTTCTCTGCTTGTGAGATTTGCATGCTATTTGATTGCTCTGTAAAAAAAAAAAAAAAAAGGTATAGCGGCAGATAGAATTTCTTCTATGATGTATTTACTGGAATACAGTTCATTATAAAGTATAGCCTTCTTTTTCACTCATTCATGTTAATTTCAAGGATTGTTTTTAGCGTAAGGAGGAATGCCTGGTGGTATTTTTCTATTGGCATGAATACTTCGAGTTTTAAAACCCACAGCCATTAGTATTCCATCATTTCACGATAATGTCTACAGGTGTCCAGTCAATATCATCAGTCAGCTTTCTCCTACTCTGTGTGTGTGTGTTGTCAGGTTTCATATTATCAGGACCTTTAACTTTGTGCCTTAAAATGCTCAATGTTTTTCACCCCCTTTAACCCAGAGGACCCAGTCTAGAGCATTTGCAACAACAATGAAAGGCACATGGACTTTGGTTTTGCTACCCTTCTTGTGACTGTACTTTCTCATCCTGAACTTCAAACTTCCTGGCTTGCATTCGTGCTTTCTTTTGTTTGTCACTCAATCTTCATCCATTATATTGTTCAATACAGGTCTTGGTTGCCATCTTGCGTCCGTCTTGGAGGAGGACACTTGGTTTTCCTAGCGTCTACCGAAGGAATTATAACTTCTTTTACCATGCATACCTATTGTCTTTGAAAGAAAATCATCTTTTCATCGTTTTTGAAACGAATCCGTTTTGGGGAACATATTGGTTTTGTGTCTGCTTGATCCTAACGGAGAGGACCATCATCATCATCGTTCGTCGTCGTCGTCGTCGTCGTCGTTGTCGTCGTAGTCGTCGTGACGAGCAGCTTGGTAAAGATTTTCATGAACTTTCCCACTAGCTCGTGGTACTTATGTATACACTTGTCATGTAAACTAGGGTACAACATGGCGCGACACAGTGCTTTGCAGGCTATGTCTGGCAACCCAGGGGCAGAAGGTGTGTGTGTGTGTGGGGGGGGGGATGCGATTTAAATCGTTAGACGACAGGTGAGTGACTCAGCTGGCGGTACAGGATACTTGGAGCTCTTGTTAGTACGTGTTGTTGTGGTGTTTTCTGTTCTTGTGTAATACAAGTGACATTGTGCACTTAACTCAGTTTCATACTCAGCCAAGGAAAACATTGTGTGAGTGTGTGTGGAGATATATCGTCATTAAAACAAAAGAATCAATTAAAAAAATCATAAATGTATTTACTGGAATGAATTGCTCATTGAAAAGAGGAAATGATTGAAGACTATTGTTAAGTTGATACGGCAACTGAAAGAGAGAAAAGTTTGATGCTGATGTAACGTAGATAGTAAAATTGTCATCCGACGTATTGAGTTTTACCAGTGTTTCAGTGCAAAAACCCGATCAGCCAAGCTATATAGATGCAGTGTGTGTTCCTTTTTTCTTTCAA
>JADBJO010023595.1:2500-5000 GCA_016801955.1 Conus betulinus
CGGTTATCTTCCCAACATCTCTGCAACACTTATGCTGTTATGGACAGGATCGTACACAGCATGATATGCTAATTTTTTATATATACATATATATATATATATATATATACACGCACCAAACTGATGTCTAACTGAAATCATTGTCATTGTATCCATTGGCTAATTTGTTCCTCTCTGTATCTCCAGAGAGAGAGAGAGGGAGAGAGAGAGAGAGAGGGAGAGGGAGAGAAGAGAGAGAGAGAGAGAGAGAACGACAGCGAGAGAGGTGTGTAACTGTAAGCCTGATACAAATGTTTTTCCTCTGATGAGGCCTCAAGCTCTGTGTTGGGCTAGGATGCAAACATGGTGAATTGCTTGGCTGTCTGCAATTCGTCTCTCCATCATCAAGTCTACCATGCTTTTGTCTTTCTTGCTCAAGTTTGCCTTTCCCTCTTTGACACAACACACATAAAATATCAGTTTTGCTTTACAAAAAGCTTGCATACAATTACAAATATTTATAATATATACTGCTGAACAAACTTCTAAAATTAGCAGCATGTCTGTTATAGTATCTTATGTCTGTATGTTTCAAGACAAATTCTGCAGATCTGACAACTAATGATGTTTAACAGACCCACAAGCATCACTCTAACTTGTTCTATAAACCGTTTGTTCTCATGTCCTAATTAGAGGCTTCGTCTGCCGTAGGGCGTACTATCTTTGGTCTGATGGAGTCTCGCTCTCACGAACAGAGCATTCTGTAGAGAGCGAAAGTCAGTGACGTCGGTTCAATACTAGGGAGAGGAAGAGGGTAGAGGGGCCTGTAAACTAGGAATATAGAACTTTGCCTCACTGATCATGTTCGGAACAAACTGGACAAATTCCAACCTGTGACAGTGCTGTCGCGATGATGACACTCTTCATGGCTTTTGCAACATCATTCTACCTCCAGTAAAAAAAAAAAAAAAAAAAATCAACACTGGATAGCACAGCTTCTGATGATCATGGGAGTGTGGAACGAGTCGCTTTCGACTTTGTGCACAGCAATCTGTTTCGCACAGTGTGTGCTCTGCGCAATGTACCTTCGGGCTATCATGTGACGAGCAACAATTACTTGTAGAGTAGTTTCCCTTTCTTTGTTTTCGTCTGCATTGCGCGTCTCTCTCCAGTTTTCGACCTGCTGGAATGCCGACAAAAGGGAAATGGAGCTATGTGCAGTTACACGTACGTGCGTGCGCGCGCGCGCGCGCGCGCATGTGTGTGCGTGCGTGTGCGGGGGCGTGTGTGTGTGTGTGTGTGTAGGTCAAGAAGCGCCGAAGAACAGCTCAACGCCACAACCGCCTACTGTCCCTTAATTCTCTCTCCCTGTCATATTCTCGGATTGGGCTGCACTGGTGTGAGCGAACATCAGGAGCAAGAGAGAGAGAGAGAGAGAGACGGAAAGATGCTAAGACAGGGGGTATTCACACACACACACACACACACACACACAGAGAGAGAGAGAGAGAGAGGGGGGGAGGAGGAGACATGACAAGACAAAATTCTTTATTTACGTGGATAATAGATATGCACTGACGTGCTTTTTTACATCCAATCCTGGCCCTCACTTGGGGCTACAATATGCAGTGAAATGAAATAATGTAAGAAAGCAAACAAAGCGGTCATACAATCATAATGGAACTTCAAATGAAAATAGAAGAGAAATGAAATGGGGGGAGAGAGAGAGAGAGAGAGAGAGAGAGAGAGAGAGAGAGAGAGCAATGATAGTTAATGGCCCCCTCCGAGGGTTTTTTTTGCAGAATGTATAAAGCTGATCTGGTGAATCGTCATGCAGCAGCACGTTCGGAGTGTCTTCTGTTTGATACGTATCGAGTCCAATGCCCACCTATCCATGATGCTGGGCTTGTTTGCGACACGCGAAGTCTGACAACACTGCAGAAGAGATTCTCAAGAAGTTCCACCCTGTCATTTTACAAATATATCGACCAATAAATGTACAGGCATATGGCAATTGCTTTTTCAGAGCATTGTCTTTAGGATGCTTCGGGGTAGAAGACTTTCATAGTTTATTGAGATTACGGTCAGGTATTGAAGTTCTGCTGCATCCCACCGCATACGATACATATCTTGACTATGTTGACGTTTTTCAAGACATCTACCTTGTACATCATCATATGATGAACTTTGCGACACTATTTTAAGGGATGGCGGATACTCGAGCATGCTGACTGTCGCTTCTTTTGAGTTACGTGCTCGAAATTACTGTCTCCCCCCCCCCCCCCCCCTCTCCAGACACACACATAACAGTTCCATGATTATCAATCAATCCTCTCACCAAGGAAGTAAGAGGTAGGGTTATGAGAAGCACAGGTGAATGTGCATGCACAGTGATGTGATCAATGGTAACACGTCCAGACTCGTTTCCAGATTTTTGCCCTGACCACTTTGTTTTCCTATGCAGCCAGGAAAAAAAGCCCACATATTGATGAGGTTCACAGTGATAAACATGATGAAGATA
>JADBJO010023595.1:7500-20000 GCA_016801955.1 Conus betulinus
TTCAGTTATTTGCCTCCGTCTTCGTGCCACGCCCCATCTGTTTTTAAAGGGATAGCGAGGGGCATTGGTACACGCCTTAGAATGATCTGCAGTAAAGGAGGTTCTTTAAATAATAGGATCATGGAATATGCCAAGTGCCTAGCGCTCTCAGGATGGAATTACAGAAAGGCTGTGGAAGAAATGAAAATAGGGGCAAATAAAAACAGATTGAGACCGTTGAACAAGACACAAAAAGGAAGACAGGGAAAGATCGCTTGGATCACTATGTTTGATCACAGGCTGCCTGCGAAATCTCATTATTATTAAAAAGAATCTTGACCTTCTATATAGCAACCCTGAAAATAAAAAAACTGTTCCCAAAGCATAACCTAATAGCAGCAGATAAAAAGGAAAAACCTGACAGAAATGTACAAACCAACACTACCTAAAAGGTTAAACTGAATATGGTCCATTCCCTAGGCCTGGTTTTGAGACATGTACCAGAAAATGCGATAGATGCGCTCATTCTGAGAACACCAGTCAGATTGTGAGTAAGTGGTGTGGAAGAACGTAGAAAATTAGAAAAATCTCCTGTAGTACAGAAAATGTCATATACGTAGCCAAAGCAAAAACATGGAGACGTACCAGCTGCGGAGTGATCGGTGGATCACAGAACATGTGGCGCCTGTCACTTCGCGGTCTGGCCGCCCGGGCAAGTCTAAGCCAGCCTCAGAACAATGGGGGGGGGGCCTTGACATCCGCTTGCTGACCGACCCCAATTTGGAATGCCATATTGAACGGGCCCCCACGAGGGATAAGCCATCCCGGGTGGGGGAGTATGAGCATTCGGACATACTGAGCGTAATGGACACTGGGGAAGGTATCTTGGGTTTCTCTCCCCGCGGGGGACGCCCATGAAGACTGTTTCCCAGGAAACACCAGAATGCGCTGTCCGGACCTCTTCCTCTTCCTTGGAGCGGCTGCCTGGTGTGGTAAGGTCTGACACGGGAGTTGAGGCCAAAAGTACAGTCTCCTCCCAGGAAGTGGTATTCCGGAGCGGAAGTCTAGAGCGCCTCGTTAAGCGGGCAGCCTCAACACATCGCGGGGCTCTAGGTAAAGTTCCCAAAAACTGGCCCAACAGAAAGTGGACCTGCATTCACCTTCCGTACTTTCTGGAGGACTGCGAGTGAGGAGGCAGAAGAACACTTCTCGGCTTCGACCCGGAGGAGGAGGAGACAGGCTAAAAAGCCTAAGGCTATTCCCAGTGCCACCTTCACTCCTCCTTCGATCGAGCCGAGGGAGGTCGTCCCTGTAGCCAGTCAGACTCGGCCAGTTGAGTCTTGGGAGGAGGAGTGTATGGTACCGGGCTGCCAAGAGCCAGTAGGGGACCTGAAGGTGCATGCCTTCATGCATCACCTCCCTGGAGTCTTCGATGAACGGCTGTCCCCAACATCAGAAAATGTGCTGAAGTGGCGTAGGAAGGCGTTGCTGCAGGCCATGGACTGGCTGATTATGTCGTCTGGTCGCTGGGAGGACTTGGTTCGGTTCCTCAACATGCAGCGTCTCCTGTCCACCCTGAAAGATGCACGCATCTCGGATGGGCAGCGGAGGCTATGACAGCTTTCTGTCAGTATATTGGGAAGCCGGTGCCGACTACCTTCCAGTTGTACCCCGGCAGAATTGCCAGCCGTGTTAGTCCATTGGAGGGTGGTGCTGCTTCTGGTGGCGCGGATGGACCACCTGGAGAGCGAGTACTGGCGGGAATACTATCCGACGCCGGAGGCCTTTGAGCCTGCCCAAGCAGCCATGGTACCCGATAACCCAGTTTCCCGCGGGCATTTGATGCGCATTTCCACCTGGATAGAACTATCCGGACCATGCGGCTCCCGCTGGACTCCAACCTACAGGCTGTGCTGGATGGGACCTTTGTGAAGATGGGAAAAACGGGTCCGGTTGGTAGGGAACTTGTGCCTCCTCCTGTGATCCCGTCTCCTACCCCTCCTCCAAAGATCTCGCCCAGTACCCTGAGGATATGTGATAGCGGCTGGGCTGCATCTGAAGCATTGTGCGGAACTGGCTGGTCGAGATGTGGAGCAAGTCCTTTTGAAGCTGCGGGAACTTGTCTCATCGCCACGGGTGGCTGCTGTGGGCGAGATTGCACTCGACCACAGCATACCAATTGAGACCTGGTCCCAGCAAGCTGTAAATCTCCGCAGAATTATGCCCCTTGTTGCACCCCACCATGTTCTCGTGCTGCATTGCCGAGGGATGTCCGGAGATGATGGGGCGGAGGCCTACCTCCAAACACTGTGCCTGGTCCGGAAGGGAGTGCCCCGGGAGCAGCGTGTTTATGTTCACTGCTTCACTGGGGACGAGAACGTCCGTGACCGGTGGGTGGAGGCCTTCCCAACGTCCATTTTGGCTTTACCCGGCTGGCCAGGTCCTTTAACCAGGACCAGGCCAAAGCTCTAGGTTGGATGGACCGGGACCATATCCTGCTGGAGACAGATGCTCCATATTTCCACCCCAGAAAGACCCAGTGGTCTGCACCCAACCAGCTCTTCCAGGTGGCCGACTGTGTTGCACCGATGCTGTCAATGCCCGTGGAGGAGCTATTGGACCTGACTGCCGACAACGCTCTGCGTCTCTTCAGCTGTTAGAGACATGCGGATGCCAGCCGGACCTGGGCTCTTGTTAGGGAACTACACTCGCTAAAAGCTTTTTTCATAAAGTCGTGGGGAGTGTAGTGACGCGCACGCAGTGCGCATACGCACCCGGTTCACTACCGGAACCGGAAGGTGCATCTCGCATGAGCAGTGCTCACTTAGCAGAACGACAGGGCGAAGATCAAGCTGGGCATATTCGGCTTGTGACCCCCGGCAAGTCGACATCTCAAGCACTCAGCTCCCGACGTCAAGAAATCTACACCAGTCTCTACCGAGTACCCAAGTCGACGCGCCCGTCCCTACGCCAAGCAGCGAGTGACGTGAGGCGTCGTCTTGAGACCACACCGATTGACGACCCGGGTGCGGACTGCAAACCAGTCTCCGCGCCCAGCCAACTACTTGACAGACCCAGACGTGGCACTTATAGCCTTCCCCTGGTCACACCATTAGCTGCTTGACCCTCAGACGCGGGCGAACGGCCTGGACAGAGCGTGTCGCAGACTAAAACCACCACTCGCCGTCCCAGCTACTGAAGGGCGAGTTGCACTGTGTGTGTGTGTGCATGTGTTGTGTGTCTGAGAAATAGTTACGATACTAGAACAGTTAAAACACTGGACAGACATGTCACACTAAGCCACCCTTTTGAAGTGTAGGGGTAAACACTTTACCACCATTCGCCGCTCCAGTTACTGTAGGTTAAGTTGCACTGTGTGCGTGTGTATGTGTTTGTGTGCATGAGAAGTAGCCACGATACTAGGGATAGTTAAAGCACTGGATAGATGACATGTCACACTAATCCATCCTTATAAAGTGTAGGGTAAACACTTTAGTAAGTAGTGATAAAGTAAAGTTGCAGCGCTAAGTAAAGGTTACCATGTCACACAAAGCACCCTTTGAAGTGTACACTTTAGTTTTTATTGTTTGTGCCCTGCGTTTTGTTTGAACCTGACATTTAGACATGTGCTGAGAACCAGTTAAGGTAAGGACTACGGAATCGAGTTATAAACTTTTCAAATCAATTAAAATTTTGCTTTTCCTACTACTGCTGCTGCTGCTTTCTTCGTCTTCTTCTGTCTCTCTCCCTTTTTTTCCCCTCCCTTTCCCCTCTTCCTTCTTTTGTCCTCCCTTTTCCCCTCTTCGTGCTTCTTTTTCTTCCCCCTTTTCCCTGCGTGGTCTTGTTCGCCCATCTTCTTCTCCCCCCCACCCCCCTCCTTTTTACTTTTTATCGTCTTCTTTTTCGCCCCCTTCTTCTTCTCTCCCCCTCTCGTTCCTCCCTCCTCTTTCCCCTCTCCTCCTCCCCCTTCCCCCCCCCCCCCCCCTTCCTCCTCCCCCCTCCTTGTTCTCGTTCTGATTGTTCTTGTGCTTAATCTTGTTTTTCTCAATTCTCTCTCTCCTCCTCCTCCTCTTCTTTCGACTTCTCCTCTTTCTTCCTATTATCACTATCATGATAAAGGATTACGAATTCGCTTACATTGATATCTATTTATGCATTACAACATGCAATGGAAATGGGTTTAGTGTAAGGCATATGCGTTTTTATGCATATGTGTAATGTTATAAGATTGTTTTGATACCTTATCTCTTTTATCCATCACTAGCGAGACAGAATGACAGTACAATTTCAATCAAAAGTATGTAAACCGTATTGAGTAATCTGATTATGTCCACCAATTCGCTGAATATCTATTACTTGTATATAATTGTCTAATTACAGTGCAATCGTTGCCTTCACCCCTCTTCTTTCGAATCTGCCGTTAAAACAATTTTCTTTTATCAGTCGTAACCCACCCCCCCACCCCCCCCACCCCCCTTTTCCAAGTGTCTGAGTGGGTTTTGCAATGCACGCGTGAGTGCTGGTGGTCGTGTCGCTTGTACGTGCAGGCTGTGTTGATGCGAGTGCGTGCGTGCGTGCGGGTGTCCGTGAGCGTGGGTGTGTGGTCACGCGTGAGCATGTGTACGTGCGCGCTCCTGTGCGCATGTGTGTGTGTGCGTGTGCGTGTGTGTGCTGTTCGTCAGGTACAGCGCTTAGATCCCTAATTTTTAGAGAATACGCGCTATATAAATTAACATTATTATTATTCATTGTTAGATATCAGTATCTGCAAGGTCTCTTTGGTATTCATGAACCGACGTGTGAGGATTCCCCCGCTACAATAAACCACAATCCCCCCCCCCCCCCCCCCCCCCCCCCCCCCCCCCCCCCGTTCCCGCTACTTTTCCGTTACAACCCATCTTTCCACACCTCCTTCCCCCTCTCTTCCCCCTCCCACCCCCCTCCCTCCTCCTTCCCAAACCTCACTCCCTTACCTGTCTTCTCCCCCTAACACTCGCTTTCTACTTTCAATCCTCTTTCAGTGCAACCCCTCCTTTCCCCTCCCCTTGCACCTTTCCCATTCTTAGACTCCTCCTTTTCCACCCCACCCCCTTTATATTTTTTGTATTTTTAATTATTAATTTGTTTTTTTTACTCTCCGTCTAAACCCCCTCCCCTGACCTGCACCCCCCCCCCCCCCCCCCAAATTCATTTTACATTCTTTTATCCCCCCCCCCCCTCCTCCCCCCGTCCCCCATCAATATCCATATTCTTTTCTGTATTTTGATATGCTGAATCTGACATCTGAAACAATAGAATTCTAGGTCAGATGTTTGGAATTACGCTCGTTCGTTTGAAATACCCTTTTTATACGTCTATACCCTTTTAATACATCTACACCTTTTTTTCTAGAAGAAAAACTTAATCTTGTGTGTAATTGAATTCTCAATAAACCCCCCCCCCCCCCCCCCCCCCCCCCCCCTTCCCGCCTGGTTCCATGTGTGTGAATGCATGAATATGCTAACTCTTCCTGTATTTCCCTTCTCCTGCCAACCCCCCCCCCCCCCCCCCCCCCCCCACACCACACACACACACCCACACACGCACACGCACGCACACAGTTTGATGACATGGTGCATATGTCTGCAGCTCTCCTGTCACAGAAGAAGGTCCTTTTTTGGGACCGAAATACTGGAATAAACATAAAAAGGATGAGAAGTCAACCAAGCGGTTTTGTGATCCATTGTTTTCTTCTATTTTATCGTCTCATGACAAGAAAAAAAACGGACCTCGGCAGTGAGAAAGTGGTGCTTCTGGATTTTAAAGGTTTATACGTTACACACACACACACACACACACACACACACACACACACACCACACCATATATATATATATATATATATAATATATATATATATATATATGATACATGAACAAAGCTACATAACCCATCACAGTTTGTTACTGAAACATTTGCAATGGGCGTACCGACAACAGGACTTTGCACAGATTTGGCAGCAACAAGACTCGCTCTTTTATACATACAGTTACAATGGAACTGGCTATATAGAGATACACAGCAACTGGCATTTCGATCGGCACTATTTCATCTTTCATTTTTATGTTACAGCCCAGTCCAGCCAACCACAGAGAACTACATCTGGGCTGTTAGTATGTCAAAATAGCCTTCATGTAAAAAAAAAAAAAAAAAAAAAAGAAAGAAAGAAACATGATGTGCAGAAAACGCCCCCAAATCTGCCATTTCAATAAGCAAGAAGGAATGCTTAACACTGATATCTATTTCACACATATTATAACACACACACGCACACACACACACACACACGCACACGCACACACACACACACACAAGCTGTAAGATTCATTCATCACGGTATGGTTCGTCACTGAAATATTTGCAGTGGCATACCAATGGTAGGCCATTGCAACTCAACCCTGTTTGTTTGTTTTTTTCTACATAGAGTTACAAAGCAACTGTCATTTCAATCGGCACCATTTCATCTTTCACTTTCATGTTACAGCCCAGCTAACCACAGAGGGCCATACCTCGGCCGTTAGAATGTCAAAACAGCTTTATGTAAAAAAAAAAAAAAAAAAAAAAAAAAAAAAAAAAAAAAAACCGTAAAGAAAACCCACCCCGGCAATTGTCATTCCAAACATGCAAAACGAAAAGGACTTGGTGCCGCCATCAAATTTAACACAATCTTATTTCAGAAACACACACACACACACACACACACACACACCACACACACACACACACACGTGTGTGGTGCATGCATGCACAAACGCACATCTACACACAGTGACCCATCACACACACACACACACACACACACACACACACACACACACACACACACACACACACGCGCGCGCGCGCGCGCGCGCGCGCGCAAGCACGCACATGCTCACGCGTGCGCACACTCGCACCCACACTCAATAACACATGAACAAAACTATAATTTTTCACAGTTGTGTTCGTTACTGAAATATTTGCAATACCATACCAATGGAAGGCCACTGCAAAGATTTGGCAGCAACATAACCTGATTTTTTTCTACACGGAATTACAATGTGACTAACATTTCAATCGGCACCATTTCATTTTTTACTTTCATGTTTTCAGCCATTCATTCAACAGAGAGGCCATACCTGGGCCGTTAGCATGTCAATGTTGCTTTCATGTGAAAACAAATGTGCAGAAGATACCCCAAAAATATGTATTCCGAACATGCAAAGAGAAAAGGACTTAATGCCGTTATCTACTTGACACACAATCTTATCACAACACACACACGCGCGCGCGCGCTAGAATGCATGCATGCACACATGCACATCTATGCGCAGACAGTGAGCCATCCACCATCACACACGCACGCGCGCATGCACAGGCGCGCATGCACGTACACACCTTGTAACACAAGAACAAAGCTTATACAACTCATCACAATTCGGTTCGTTACTGAAAATATTTGCAATGGCGTACCAAATAAGAGGCTATTGCAAAGATCTGACAACACGGCCCGACCTTTTTCATACATACAGTTACAAAGGAACTGACATTTCACTCGGCACCATTTCGTCTTTTACCTTCATACCACAACCCAGCCAACCACCGAGGGCTATATC
The DNA here is from genome assembly GCA_016801955.1 of Conus betulinus. Taxonomy (NCBI): domain Eukaryota; kingdom Metazoa; phylum Mollusca; class Gastropoda; order Neogastropoda; family Conidae; genus Conus; species Conus betulinus. Next base: position 15,114 of record JADBJO010023595.1, read on the forward strand.
TGGACTGGTGACTGTCAAGCTTGCTTTCATGTGAAAAAAAAAGCAAAAACAAAAAAAAAAAAAAAACCTGACGAGCCAAAAAAAAAAAACCCACCCCCAATACCTGTCATTCCAAATATCCCAAAAATCAAAGGATTCAATACCGCTAACTAGTTAACTAAAGATGCTCCCAGGATTCTCAACCAATCACGACTGCAAAATCCCAAACGGACTACGAACATGGACCAAATGGAATATCCATGTGTCTGTGGAAAGCGTTTCGCTACCACCCGTGGCATGAAGATCCACAGAACAAAGATGGGATGTGTGAAGACTCATCTGAATGAGCAGCAGCGCACTGCATCAGCAGATAAGACGTCGGAAGACCAAAGGCCAGGATTTAAAACCACAGTGCCAAGGACATCCACGCTGTTGGTTCGGATGAGGAATTTGCACAGGCCCTCGATGCCAGGCGCCTGAAACTCAACCTGCCACGAGCAAACGAGACTGAAGATTGGGAGAAAACTGGATGCAAAAAATTGTCCAAAGACTCGATGCACTGATAGGGAAAAAGCACCCTGGAACATAAACTAGCCACATATGGGGACATTGTGTATGCCACATGTAGAGACGCCTATGGAGCAAAACTACCCAAAGAGAAAAACACCTCCAAAGAAATCCAGACGCCAAGAAGAGATGGACAAGATCAGGGTCCAAAAGAAAAAAACCTCAAGAAGCAAATGAAGACTGCTCTGCCAGCTGAAAAAACAAGGCTTGGAAAAAAACTCTGGGAAGACCTGAAAGCAAAACACAGTGCCCTCAGCAAAGCAGAATCTGCGAGGAAGAGGAAGAGCAAAAAAAGAAGAAGACACAGAGCGCGTTTCTTCAGAGACCCCTTCCAGTTTGCCAGAACTCTGTTCGAGCAGCCAAAATCTGGGACCCTAAGTGTGGACAAAGGAGTTCTTGAGCAGCATCTGAGAAAAACATACTCTGACTCACAGAGCAAAGCACCACTCGACATTCAAGGTCTGGTGTGGCCAACCAACCCTGAGGAACAGTTCAATGACAAGCCTCCAACGTTGGCGGAAATCAAGAAGGTGGTCGACAAAGCCAGAGCCAAATCATCACCAGGGCCAAACGGAATACCTACCAGCTGTACAAGAAATGTCCCAAGGTGCTGGAGTGGCTCCACAGGGCTGCTGCGATCAGCTTGGAGAAATCAGAAGATCAGCGGCCAGTGGATGACGGCAGATGGTGTGTACATCCCCAAAGAGCAAAACTCAAGTGACATCAGCCAGTTCAGGCCAATATCACTACTGAACGTCGAAGGGAAAAAATTCTTCTCTGTCATGGCAGCAAGGCTGACCAAGTACCTCATGGAAAACAAGTACTTGGATGTGTCAGTCCAGAAAGGTGGCATTCCCAGGCGTGGCTGGCTGTGTAGAACACGCCACAATGATCTGGGGACGCAATCCAAAGAGCAAAAACAGAAAAGAGAGACCTGGACGTAGTGTGGCTCGACCTGGCAAACGCATATGGATCTGTACCCCATGAGATGATACAGTTGGCTCTTAAGATGTACCATGTGCCAAAGAACATCCGCGACATGCTCAAGAAGTACTTCAATGGCTTCTCAATGCGGTTCTCTACCAAGGAGTACACAACAGATTGGATCAACTTGGAAGTGGGCATTGCAATGGGCTGTGCCATTTCCCCAATACTGTTCGTGTTGGCAATGGAAGTCATCTTGAAAGCAGCAACAAGCAACGCAAGACAAACAGACCTTGGCGATGGATACAAGATGCCCCCTCTCAAGGCCTTCATGGATGACACTACAGTGATTTCATCCAGAGAGAGACGAGACACGTCACGTGCTGGAGAGGCTGGACGACATAGTTGCCTCATCCAGAATGAAGTTCAAGCCAAAGAAAATCACGGAGTCTCTCACTGAGGAAAGGAAAAGTGGCCGAATCTGTGGTCTTCAGTGTTGCCAACCAGACCATTCCAACAGTAACAGAAGAGCCAGTCAAGAGCCTTGGAAGATGGTATGATGATACGCTGAAAGACACACACGAAGAGCAAAAGAAACCAAACAGATGTCGGAAGAAGGCTTGGAACCATTGACCAGTGTGGGCTCCCTGGCAAATACAAGGTCTGGTGTCTGCAGTTCATGCTGATACCAAAGCTCCTATGGCCTCTGATGATATACGACATCTGCACCAGCATAGTGGAGGCAATGGAATCCAAAATCAACAAGTTCACAAGGAAATGGCTTGGTGTCCCACCCTGTCTGACTGACATAGCGCTATACTGTCGCCAAGCAAAGCTGAAACTACCACTGAAATCCATCCTGGAGGAATATAAAGCAGGGAAGATCAGACTTCAAAGCATGCTGGAGGACTCAGGAGACAAGGTGGTTGAAGCAATCAAGCCCCAGCTGAAGACAGGCAGAAAATGGAAAGTTCAAGAGGCGATGGATTCTGCAAAAGAAAGTCTCAAGATCAGAGAGAAATAACAGGACACACACAGACCAACAGACAAGGACTGGGGGTGACCAAAACTGAATGGTGGTCAAAGGCCAAAGGAAAAGCCAAAAAAGAGACATGGAGATGAGAAAAAAAGAAGAAGACCAAACAAAGACTCCAAAAAAGCAGTCCAGCAGAGAGCCAGCAAGGGCAATGGACAACGTGGGAGAATGCACTCCAAAGAAGTCTCACTTGGAATGACATTTGGCACATGGCCCCTCTCAGGATCAGCTTCATTCTCAGATCTGCATATGACCTTCTGCCCTCAAATGCAAAACCTGGTGAAGGGGGAAAAAAACAGACGATCCTTCATGCCCCCTTTGCCATGAAAAACAAACAGTGGAGCATGTCCTAAGCTCATGTAAAGTAGCCCTGGCTCAAGGAAGGTACACATGGAGGCACAACCAAGTGCTCAAAGAGATTGTACAAGTAGTCTGGCTAGTACCAACACCACACCAAAAAGGGAAAATCAGGACTCCAAAAGCACCCGCAACATTCTTCACGGCAGGAGGCAGCGAATCATGGCCAAGAACAACAGTGCCACTCGGAACATGCAGGCAGAGTCTGCTGGACGGGGCAGATGACTGGGAGTGCACAGCAGACCTCCCAGAATGGAATAGTCACCCAGAGATTATCAGCAAGAGTGGCATGAGACCAGACATAGTATTACACTCTCAGTCAACCAAGCAGCTGATCATGATCGAGCTCACGGTGCCATATGAGAACAGAATGGAGGCAGCTCAGATCTACAAGACTGAAAAGTATGCTGATCTGGCAAACAGCCTGAGGAGAGAAGGCTATCAGGTCAAAGTCCTCACTGCAGAAAATTGGAGCTAGGGGGGTTTGTGGGAACGTCTGCATACAGCCTCATGAAACAGCTCTCAGTTGCAGGGAGGGAAAAAACCAAAGCCCTGAAAGCAATGGCAGAAGCGGCAGAGAGGTGTTCAAGTTGGATCTGGTCAAGGAGGAACAAAAGTGAACTTCATAAGGCTTAACTTTCCTACAAATATCAGGTGTCCCTGTGGCTCAGTGGTTAGTGCGCGAGTCATTAAGTGGAAATGAGCATGTCCAGAAGGGCATGGGTTCGAATCCCAGTCATGGCTCATCCCAAGATGGAAAAAAAAGGGGGCAGCAGAGGGGACATCCGGAGTCATGAACGGGTGTGGCCCAACCCCCTAGAGTGTCAGGAGATAAGGGGCGCACCGATGTAATGCCATTGCAAGGATCCGACAGCAAACACATACCATGTTTTTTATAAGTGGAATTACAAAGCAACTGGCGTTGCAATCGGCACCATTTCATCTTTCATCTTCATGCTACAGCCCAGCCAACCACAGAGGGCCATACCTGGGCTGTTATAGAATGTTCAACATCGCTTTATTTTTAAAAACAAAGGACGTACAGAAAACGCCCCAAATCCGTCATTTCAAATATGCAAAAAGAATAATGACTTTAATACTGTTACCTATTAGACACAATCTTATTTCACACCACACACACACAACACACACACACACACACACACACACCTACGCACAGACAGCGACCCCATCCACCACATCTCTCTCTCTCACACACACACACACACCACACACACACCACACAACAACCTTATAAAACACATGAACAATGCTATGTAACTGATCACGGCATGGTATGTTACTGAAATATTTGCAATGGCGTACCACTGATAGGCCATTGCAAGGATTGGCTGCAACAAGACCTGATCAATTATACAGAGTTACAAAGCAACTGGCATTTCAGTCGGTACCATTTCATTTTTCATTTTCATATTACGGCCCAGCCGTCCACAGAGCGCTATACCTGGGCTGTTAGCATGTCAAAAGAGCTTTTATGTTAAAAAAAAACTGACGTGCAGAAAAAAACGCCCCCAAATCTCTCATTCCGACATGCAAAAAGAAAAGGACTTTTTTTCACACAATCTTATTTGAGCACACACACACACACACACACGCGCACACACAGTGACCGCCACCCTCACGCCTTTATATCCACCAGCAGGCGTGCCCTAATACACAATGAACGCAGTTACACATCTACAGTCTATAATAGTATGGTTTGGTACTGAAATGTTTGCAAATGGCTAAAAAAAAAAAATATATAAAAAAACCGCTTGCAAAGATTTGGCAGCAACACGACCAGTTCATTTGTCCGCAGAGCATTAACGTTAGTGGTACTAAACGCACTAAGATTCAATTTTCAGTTTAATGTTTTCAGCCCAGCCGACCGCACAGGGGCCACATCAGCGCTCTCCACTATGACAAAAGCAAAAGAAAACTACCACCTGAATTGTCTTCCAGGATACGCTAAAAATAGCTTAGAACTGCGTTTATTGCAAAATCTAGCGCGCTCGCACACACAC
>JADBJO010023595.1:25000-26327 GCA_016801955.1 Conus betulinus
GAAAGAAAAACACTTCATTCCTCAAGATTTGGGTACGCAATAACCATAACTTGCATACGCTGCAGAAAGTTGGGGTGTGTGGATGGGGGGTACACTCCTGTCCTGTCCTACATTAATTTCCCGTAAAACCACTGGGCACCCCACCCTCGTTCTGCTGATCTAAGTAAAACGAAGATCATGCTTCTTGTCCCATTAAGCATCAGAGCCCCAATTTATCATAAAAGAAAAGGGGTAGGGGTGGGTTCGTTCGGGGACTGCTCCCGATTACCTCCTGGGCAATAGATCCAGGACATGGCGACGGTTGTTGGGGTGGGAGCCGAATCGGAGCGTTACCTGCCCATCACCCTTCCCCCTCACATTCCCCCGCCCTCTCCGGTACAAAATGATTAGTCCTTGTGTTGACGATAGGGAACGAGATTGTCGCTTCTGTCTGCGTGCGTGTGCGCGCACACCGCGTCTTTCCGATTGTGCGTGTGGCTTTGTGTCCACGCTTTTCATGTATTCGTGGTGTTCCTATGTTGCACCAGTGCGTGACTATGAATCTGCAGGCGCGTATGTGTGTATGTATGTGAGCGCGCGCGTGCGTGTGTGTGCGCGTATGTAAGACAGAAAATGTAGACAAGTTCGTGCGTGTGGATGGGAGAGAGAGAGAGAGAGAGAGGAGGAGAGAGAGAGAGAGAGAGAGAGAGGAAACAGTGAGAGAGGTAATTAGTTCATTTTTATAGTCTGTTCTCATGCTTTTGTGATTCTAGACCGGAGCCAAATTCAGACAATATGTCGATGATTACAGCGATGAAAGAAAAACTAAAACAAAACAAAAAAATAGGGAGGTGGAGGGGGAGGGGGGATAGTAATGTGATAGAAAAGGCAGTTTGGGGCGAGGATCACGGGACAAAAGTGGACGACAGGGAGGGGATTGGTTTATAGCAAACAGACAATGGGACTAGGCAGGAAAAAAAAAAAAAAAATGATTGTCCAGTTTCAAAAAGGACTATTTTGGATTTTTTTTAACTCCAATATGACTTAAGCATTGGAAAACCAGCAAAGCATTTTTAACAAGTGCTGCACGAAAAAAAAACCGTCGTTTGTGAAAATGCAACGTAAAAAAACGTTCGTCAGTTATGTTCTTATGCCCAACCTATGCATGCGAACCAATTTCTGGTCTTTGTAGATGGACAATGTAAATGAACTATGGGCACAAAAACTTTTGACGACGCTTCGAAAGACCTCGATCTTTTTAAACAGAGGATCACATCAGATCCACAATGGAAATGATCTGCCAAGGTCTCCTTTCCCTAAAATATTGTTGAAATTATTCTTGCTCCTG
>JADBJO010023596.1:0-5000 GCA_016801955.1 Conus betulinus
GGGGGAAATGGGCGCCGGCGGGTGAGGTGGGGAGGGGTGGTGTTGCGTTGGTCAGGTGGGTGGCGGGGATGTGGCGAGGGCGGTGGGTGTGGCTGGTGTGTAGGTGAGGGCTGGGGGGGTGGGTGGGGTGGAGAGAGGTGCAGTGGGTGGGGGTGGGTGGGGGCGTGTAGTGGCCTCGGGGGGGGCGGGGTTCTGTGGTGGGTGTGGTGAGTGTACTGCAGGTGGCGAGGGTGAGTGGGGCGGCGGGGTGGGTCTGGCATCGGGCCGTGGTGCGTGTGCCTGGTTTGCGTTAAGTTCTGGCACGCAGGGTTCAGAGGAGACCCGTCTGAGGTAGAATTTTGAAGTTGCACCACGGACAAGTGCGACCGAACAACTGCCGTCAACGTGGAACTGAAATGGATGTTCCTGGTGGAATTTTTTGGCAATGTGTGTTATTTGGGTGGGTGTGTGCCACATACTAGTCTGAAAGGGTGTTTAAAAATTCTTTCTTTCCCCTACGTGCTGCGTTGTTGAATACTCTTTCATTATGTGACAGTTAGATAATCTCTTGTTTATGCCATTGGGTATGGTTTTTAGTATAGATGGTGGGTGGTTGCTATTGATGTTTACATAAATGGGAGTGTCATTAGGTTTCTTGTATGGTTTATATATGTAGTTGTTGAGGTCAAGTGTTATGTCTAAGTAGTTCACTACCTTTTTGTTTGCTTCGATGGTGATTTTTAAGTTATGGTTTTGGAAAATTTTGCATAGTTCTTTTTTTCTTGTTTTCAATGGTTCTTGGATTGTTGTTTAGCGCAGCGAGGCCGTCGTCTCTGTATAGTCCGACTTGCTTTCCGAGTTGTTTTTTGGATGTTGGATAGCATGAACAGTCCGACCAGTTCGCATGTTTCGGCACTGTCATACGATCCCATGGTCACATCAAATGTTGAGTTTCTGTTCGTTTTCTTGATCCATGTTTCATTTCTGTTGTAGAGTAGAGTTTTCTTGGTGTGGAGAATGATTTCCATTTCTGACCCTGTTATGTCTGTGTTTATTAGCAAATTTCAGAGCTTTAGTGAGTAGCTCTTCATCTATGGATGGGTAGAAGTTTACTATGTCGAATGTGATCAAATACTGTGTTCTTCTGTTTGTTAAGATTTTTGAACCATTGGATAACTTCATATGTGTTCTTCCAGAGGTTGTATTCCGTGTTTGATTTTATGTTTTTTATGGCTTTTTCTAGGATTTTCTTACTTACTAAAGCTCTGAAATTTGCTAACAAACACACAGACATAAAATGGGGTCAGAAATGGAAATCATTCTCGTCGGACTGTTCATGCTATCCAACATCCAAAAACAACTCGGAAAGCAAGTCGGACTATACAGAGACGACGGCCTCGCCGCGCTAAACAACAATCCAAGAACCATTGAAAAAAACAAGAAAAAGAACTATGCAAAATTTTCCAAAACCATAACTTAAAAATCACCATCGAAGCAAACAAAAAGGTAGTGAACTACTTAGACATAACACTTGACCTCAACAACTACATATATAAACCATACAAGAAACCTAATGACACTCCCATTTATGTAAACATCAATAGCAACCACCACCCACCATCTATACTAAAAACCATACCCAATGGCATAAACAAGAGATTATCTAAATCTGTCACATAATGAAAGAGTATTCAACAACGCAGCAGCAGAATACCAAGAGGCATTGCAAAAAAAGTGGTTACAGCTACAAACTACAATACAACCCAGATAACAACATGAACAAAAACAAAAAAAGCAGCAGAAAAGGAAAATCACATGGTACAACCCTCCATATGATGGACGAGTAAAAAACAAACGTAGGGAAAGATTTTTTAAAAATTCTGACAGCATCCTTCCCAAAAGAACACAAATTGTCCAAAATATTCAACAAGAACACCATCAAACTATCATATTCATGCATGCCTAACCTTAAAAATATAATTGATTCATCCAACAAAATGAAAAGCAACACAGCAAAGAAGGGTGAAGAAAGGAAATCCTGCAATTGTACTACAAAAGAACAGTGTCCCTTAAGCAACAAATGCCTCTATACAACAATTGTATACCAAGCCACTGTGACATCAGAAAATGAAAAAGAAACATACATAGGGATCACTGAAAATCACTTCAAAACCAGATATGCAAACCATAAACAGTCATTCAACAAACAAAGAAAAAATACAAAAACCAAACAGAACTGAGCAAATATATTTGGAGACTTAAAGACAAAAAATAAACTATAACATATCCTGGAAAATCATAAAAAGGGCATCACCATACAATAACATTTCAAAAAGATGCAACCTATGTTCAACAGAAAAAATGGTTGGTTAATACTATGCAAACCATACTTAGCAACCCTAAATACTAAAGTAGAAATAGTAAACAACTGCAGGCACAAATGGAAATCGTTGTCAGCAAACGCACCCTGAACTGTAAACAACCTGAAAAACCGAACAACACGTGCAGCCAATCCGCACGTGCAAACAGTGACATTAGGCCATATAACACCCTATTCTGATATATATATATATATATATATATATATATATATATATATAAAACGCCTGATATTGTTTTAAAAGAGCTCGACCCCTTGGGGAGCAACATCTGTTAAAAGCAGGTGATTAAGAAAGGTTCTAAAAGGTCTCTACAAATCTGTTTCGAGCTAGTATGCTCTCGTCAGGATAATGCTTGGGTCGCCTACCGCCGATGTTATATAGCTTGTAGGGCCCTGTTTGCACGTGCGTATTGGCTGCACGTGTTTTCTGTGTTTCGGGTGAACGTTCAGGGTGCGTTTTTTCGACTACGATTTCCATTTGTGCCTGCAGTTGTTTACTATTTCAGTTTTGGTATTTTTGGGTTGCTAAGTATGGTTTACATAGTATTAACCATTTTTCACTTAGGCATAGGTTGCACCTTTTTCGAAATATTATTGTATGGTGATGCTCTTTTATGATTTTCCAAGATATATGTGTAGGTTTTTTTTTTTTGTCTTTAAGTCTCCAAATGTATTTGTTCAGTTCTGTTTGGTTTTTGTATTTTTCTTTATTAAATGACTGCTTATGGTTTGCATATCCGGTTTTGAAGTTTTCCGTAATCCCTATATATATGTTTCTTTTTCATGTTCTGATGTCACAGTGGCTTGGTATATAATATTATTATAGAGGTATCTGTTGCTTAAGGGGCACTGTTCTTTTTTTTAGTGCAGTTGCAAGATTTTCCTTTCTTCACCCTTCTTTGCTGTGTTGGTTTTCATTTTGTTAGATGAATCAATTACATTTTTCAGGTTGGGCATACATGAATATGATAGTTTGATAGTGATTTTGTTAAATATTTTTGACAGTTTGTGTTCTTTTGAAACGATGTTGTTAGGATTAAAAAAAAAAACCCACCTCTTTCCCTATGTTTGATTTGACTCTTCCGTCATATGAGAAACAAAAAGAAAAGACTTTTGTCGAACAACGCACCTTAGATGCTCGCCTTACTAAATGATAGATGTTACATTCCACTTACCAGCAGATAAGAGACATGGATAACCTGCAGGTCCACATGTTGCCTTTCAGTTCGGTGGACAGCAGAGAAAGAAAAAGACACAGACACGTTTTTACCATCACAAGGTGCGATACACAGCTTGTGATTGAAGTCCGCAGGTTTCTCCAACACTTTGACCAAGACAGTGTCAGTCATGCTGTACTGCACAGGGATCGATAAAAAAAGCGCGCATGCTATTGAAACAGAACTTTGTTCTATGGCACTGAAGTATTCTGACAACTCAATCACGACACTTCCAATGCAATCATTGAGCCGAAAACGCACAACGTGATATGATCGTACATCCAGTACAAACTGACACTTCCAGTCGTACTGTCCAAGTACACTTTGAGCAAGGAAATGCCCAGATGGTCCTTCAATAGTAAATTCTTTCACTGCAGGGCTTTCCAAGCAAGCAGCTAAACCAGATATACCCATGTAGGCGTTCTGTGTGGTAGAGATGTTAAGTATGTCCGTGGTGTGTTGTGCTGTGTCAGTGTGAAGAGGTTAGTTGTCTGAGCTGTAACAGAGTCCATGCTATATCTTGATGGGTTCAGCCATAGCTACATCGTGTAACATGCCTGTACATTTAATTGCTTTCATGTTGTCAGTGATTAATGACGAATATATAAACTGTAGTTGTGTTCTGTAGTGTGTTGCTTTGGATTCGTTTTAAAGGGGTATGTTGCCATTGTCCTCTACATTAATGGTAGTGTAGAGTGCGCATGTTTCTGATCATCCATCTGTGAGATTGTATTCCCGACCTGTGTGTGTACGTTTTCTGTATGAGTAACGGTCTATAATATTGTGCACTGATTTAACGGTCTATAATATTGTGTCACTGATTTAAAAGGGCGCTATAAAATTGAGCAAACACACACACACACACACACAAAGGGCGCACACACACACGCGACACACACACACACACACACACACACACACACACACACACACACACACACACACACACACACACACACACACACACACGCACACACTGACTGACTGACTGAAATCATTTACTGTCAGATTAACATAGTGTTGTACTGACAACGCACACACACACACACACACACACACACACACACACACACACACACACACACATGGTCAGTAAGGCTAATTAAGGGTGTAATTTGAAATTTCATGGATGCAAAGCATCGCCCAATTCGTAAAAACGCAAGACGTTTATGTCACGTCAATGGATTAATGTATACACAGCAAAGAAGTGAAAGGATGAAACTGTAAGAAAAAAAAAGTATGTGTGTTTGGAAGGGGGAGAAATGAATGTTGCATTATCTCTCTCTCCCTCTCTCTCTCTCTCTCTCTCCCTCTCTCTCTCTGTGTCTCTCTGTCTCTCTGTGTGTGTGTGTGTGTGTGTGTGTGTGTGTGTGTGTGTGTGTGTGTCAACGTGACACCATCCACACTTCTCTCCACTACTGTCT
>JADBJO010023596.1:15000-26325 GCA_016801955.1 Conus betulinus
ATCACATCATCATCATCAACAACAACAACAACAACAACAGCATGGACATTGTGTGGTCAATGTCATGGTGCCCAATGACCAGGAGGAGGACCAGGAGGTGGACTACGCCTACACACCAGTTCCTGGTCCGGGCACAGTGAGGGGGGGCACAGTGCATGCCCTGGTGCCCCTGACATGGGGCCAGAGAGTGCGGTTCTGCAGCTACCAGGACAGCTACTACCTGGTCGGCCTCACCGCCTTCTCTGGCTTCCTGCTCTACACCGCCTCACCGGCAATGTGAAGAAGCCTTGCAAACAAACAGCAAAACGTAGTAGTGAAATCAATACCAAGAATCGTGTACATATCAACCATCTGCATTTGTACCTTACTATACCATCTCTTATAATGGTCTTCACGGTGAACATTATTAGATCTATCCACATTTAGAATTAATCCCAGATGATAAGATGAATCACACAAAATGCTAAGCTGGTTCTGCAGACCGGTTGTGGCTTCAGACAGGAGTTCTATAGTTGTAGCAAAACACAAAAGTAAATGGGATTAGGCTGTATGTATTTCTTTGCTTAAGACACGAGTGCACTGTATATGGTCGTGCATATGCAGTAGCTTTAAGAGGTGCATACACTGGTGTGTACACACTATGTATGCAAATAACTAGTCTCCAACATTTCCCCCTAAATATTTGGCCACAGTAGATGGTTTCGAAGTAGACAGGAATGCTCTCTGGAAATATTTCAAGTTACGCATGATTTCATGTAAGACTCAATGTGTGATCAATAGTAGAATATCACAAACTTTAGCCTTTATCAATTAAAAAAGTAGTGGTCTTCCTGTTCCCCCCTTTTCTGCCACAAATCTTACTATTGCATCTTTCCTGTCGAGAAAACGTCTACCAGAATTGTTAAGGTCTTTACTTCTCGATTGAGCGTCTCTAACCCGTTGACTTATTATTTTTTCAAAGAAGGTTTCGCGCGTACGACCTAATTTAAAGTGAGAGTCTTGACAAACATATCCAGTTTTGCGTCACCCATAAGATACCCTTGTGGCACGTAATTTTACTGCACTGGATTTCCGAAGTCTGCCGCGCTATCTGGGTCAACATCAAAGACAGCTTTAGAGTGGTCAGACCAGTGGTTGCTGCCGTCCTGCTGTTCATTTAACCTTCCATTCGTTGATTGTTTGACTTAAGTGTTCTGGAAATCGTTTGGACCAGCAATTCCTGATTTTTAGACGTATTTAGAGAGAACTTGTGTACCTTCTTTGTCAAGTGTGTGTGTGTGTGTGTGTGTGTGTGTGTGTTGATTTCTTAGCCAAATGTTTGAAAACATCGTGCCAACAATGAATTTTACCAATTACGCGATAAGCTTCAGCTCTTCCTGCCACCTTTAATTTACCCATATGAAATAATGACGCAAACCTACCTTTACGTTTCCTAAAGTGGAATTGAGTTGTCATCTAAATTCGCTATGTTGTCTTCAGGTGCAAGTTCCGTGCGTGTTTGTTATACTCATCGTGCTTGACAATAAGCTCATTTTCAATACACACACCTGGTCCGCTACGCAAATTGAGGAATCTGCATGTCCAGCCAAAAATTCTTAAAACATTTTACAGGAGTTTTATTGAGTCTGCCTTGACTTTTTCATGCATTTGCTGGTATGGAAATGTTAATTTGAAAAACAGCAAACTCTTGGATAGCGTTGTGAACATCTGTGGTAAGATTGTTGGTGAGAGACAGGAGAGTATGAGTGAGTTGTATGAAAGGCGTGCGGTCAACAAGGCTCGTGCGATTGTTAGTGACAGTGGGGCACACGCTTGCCCGACAGTTTGAGCTTCTTCCACCAGGCAGACGATTTCGTGTCCCCAGAGCTAAGCTGATGCGCACAAAAAAGAGCTTTTTGTTCAAATCCATTGCGTTCTTAAACAAAACACAGCGTGTAAGAAGAAGAGGTGGTGGATCACCTGTGACATAAGCATGTGTGCAGGTGTGTATGTCTGTGAGCAAGCAGGAAAGTATAGATGCTGGAGTGTGTGTGTGTGTGTGTGTGTTGTGTGTGTGTGTGTGTGTCCTGGAGCATTGAGGAATAGAAATGTCTGGAATATGTCTTCATGATTTTTAATGATAAATCACCTCTCTCTCTCTCTCTCTCTCTCTCTCTCTCTCTCTCTCTCTCTCTCTCATACGTGCACATGTATGTATATATAATCATGAGTGGCTGAGTGCATGCTTTATTTCCACTACCAAAAAAGGAGAAAGAATGAAATTCCCATTTTGGTGATACACGCATGTTTTATTGTTTGAAAGTAATTTTAATTTTCAGTGTCACGTTTGTAGCTATAAATATGTATGTCTTAACTTTTAGGGCAGTGGGTCACGAATGTAATTTCTCTTTTTAACGAGAGATAATAAAGTTTTCTGAATCTAGCCAATATTTCAGCGTTCGTGAGTTGTGTCTGTACCAAAAACCACTGATATCATTTTCACGAGTGTACTCTTTTGAGTAAAGTAAAGAAAATCGTTGAACTGTCGTTTTGGTGCTTGTGGTTTGCTGTTAGATCTGGCATGGCGCCAGCAAACAAACAGCTCTAAGAGGAGACGAAAAAATACATTGTGTCATTGACAGACCAGGGGCTTTGGGTGTTTGATGTGGCAAAAGTGTTAAACTTAAACAAGTCTACCATCGGGAAAGTTTACAAGCGCTATTGTGGCAGAAAAAAACAGTAGAAACCTAGGAGTGGTAGGCCTAGAGTGTTCACAAACAAGTGCGTGTCTGCACTGTCAAAGATCGCTAAACGGGACAGATCTGCCACAGTTTCTGAAATTTCAGCCGAATTCTGTGCATCAACCTCCGTTGAAGTCAGCCAAAAGACGATCAAGCGAAATCTGCATGGACTTGGCAATCCAAAGCATATCTCAGTGAAGAAACTAGTAATCAAAGAAAGTGAACAGAAAGAAGTGGATGTACTACTGTAGGAGTAAACTGCACTGGATTTTGATCAGTGGAAACATATTAATTTCAGTGATGAAATGGCCGTTGTGATCAAACCCAATAGACGTGTAAAACTATGGAGAAAGTCGAAGAGAAGTGGTCAGTATTTTGTGCAGCGTCCATCTTAGCCTGAAGTCTACACTGAAACAGATGGTGTGGGGATGCATTTCGTGTGACAGAGTTGGACCACTGATGTTCGTGGTAGGTAATATGAACAGTCAGAAGTACACTGAAGTGCTGGAAAACAACTTGCTGCCGTTTGTTGCCGACCACTACCCGAACAAACGTTGGTACCTGCATGCAGACAACGCCTCTGTTCACCGTTCACCTCAACAAGAGACCTGGAAGCAACAGTACCGAGTTCCCATGCTTTCCTGGCCCCTCAAAGTCCAGATCTAAATCCGATCAAGAACGTGTGATCAAGACTCACGTGGAAAACACACACACCACACACACACACACACACACACACACACACACACACACACACACACACACACACACACACACACACACGCATTCGCCGCACCAGTACTGTCGCAGATCTGCGCTGTGCACTCACCACTTGCTAGAATCGACTGACCGTTGCCTACCTCCACTCCCTCAGCTACTGTCTACCGATACGCTGTCGGCATGTTCTGAGTCGGAAGGGCCAGATTACCAAGTACTAGTAAATTAAATCTAGCCTACACACACACACACACACACATACACACACTCATGCACCCAGTGTACCAAAAACGAGGGCATAATCAGCGTGTGAGGTCGTTATGGTTTTTGTAATGGCAACAAAATTATCATCATCATCATCATCATCATCATCATCATCGTCATCATCATCATCATCATCATCGTCATCAACAACGAATACAACGGCAGCAACGATGACAACACAACAACAAAAAAAACAACAACAACAACAACAACAGCAACAATACAAAAACACACGCAAAAGATGAAGAGGAACAACAACAAAGACACACATTTCTGTCATTTAGAAAGAATCAGCCAAAGAAGTAAACAAAGAAGGAAACGAACAGAGTGTCCTGGAATGTTCATATTTACGTGATGTGTGTGTGTGTGTGTGTGTGTGTGTGTGTGTGTGTGGGTGCGTGCGTGCGTGCGTGCGTGTGTGTGTGTGTGTGTGTGTGTGTGTGTGTGTGTGTGTGTGATCCTAGCAGAACACCAGTCTCCCTCACGATACGCATCTCTGCAGACCAGTGACATTGGAGTTCCTTCCGTCTACTCTCAAATCTCACAACACAGTGATACAGTGTCTGCTATCTATCAGGGTATGCACAAAACATGCACCGCCTCCCTGTTCGTCTGTCTGGCTGCCTGTCTCTCTGCACCTTTGCATCTGTTTCTATCTCTCTCCCTATCTGTCTCTTTACCTCTCTGTCTCTGTCTCTTTCTGTCTGTCTCCATTGTCTCTGTCTCTGCCCCCATCTGTCTATCCGTCCGTCTGTCTGTCTGTCTGTCTGTCTGTCTGTCTCTGTCTCTGTCTCTGTCTCTCTCTCTCTTATTATAGTATCTTCGGTATGAACGATTCTCATTGGGAATTATTATCCAACTGTACAGATAGTCTTAACGGAATTTTAGTCTGAATGCGTCAGTCACTTGATGGAATTTTATTTCAGTGGTGTGGTTGACTTTAAATGGACCTTCATGTGGGTAGATTGCCAATCTTAAAGGATTGTTTTTCATCTCTTTCTCAGGATTGCTTGTCTCAGCTTATCTCAGCAGATCAACTACCTTGAAGGAATCTTGATATTGCGACATTGCATGTGCCGCCAGAATCTAGGTGGACGAATCATCCTGACAGAATCTTAAACTCAGAGAACTGGTTGTCAGAGCGGATTCCTCATTTCAGTTGAGTGTGTCTCAACAGAATCTGAATACTTGTGGATTTGCTTGCCTGGATGGAATCTTGATCTCACTGGACTGACTGTTTCAATGGAATCTTTGCCACAGGAATGGTTGTCTGAATGGAATCTTGCTCCACGAATGGATGTTTCAATGGAATCTTTGCCACAGGAATGGTTGTCTCAATGGAATCTTTGCCACAGGAATGGTTGTCGCAATGGAATCTTTGCCACAGGAATGGTTGTCTCAATGGAACCTTTGCTGCAGGAATGGTTGTCTGAATGGAATCTTTGCCACAGGAATGGTTGTCTCAATGGAATTTTTGCCACAGGAATGGTTGTCTGAATGGAATCTTTGCCACAGGAATGGTTGTCTCAATGGAATCTTTGCCAACGGAATGATTGTCTTGATGGAATCTTTGCCACAAGAACGGTTGTCTCAATGGAATCTTTGCTACCCACATGAGTTGTTGTCTCAATGGAATCTTTGCCACATGAATGGTTGTCTCAATGGAATCTTTGCTACAGGAATGGTTGTCTGAATGTAATCTTTGCCACAGAAATGGTTGTGTCAATGAGATCTTTGCTTCATGAATGATTGTCTTAATGAATCTCTACTATAGAAACCGTTGTCTCCATGAATCTTTGATCCATGAATGGTTGTGTCATTGGAATCTTTGGCACAGGAATGCTGGTATCAATAGCGAGAATAACTCAATTGTGTGCTGTCTCTACATTTAACTTTAAAAAAAAAGAAGAAGAATCTTCCTGTTGTGGATTTTAGTCACAGAAATAGTTCTCACAGTGGACTGATTGTCTGGAAGTAAAATCGTTATTTTCGTCGAATCGTTGTTTCACAGCAGTTGTTGCCTTAGCACAACATATCATGTTTTCATCTTTCAGTAGAAAGATCATATCCATCAAATCTTTCTGAAGGGAATGTTGATTCAATAGTAGCGAATTGTTTTGCTGGTTTTCCTGTCTAAGACCTGCTGGTCATGGGAAAATTCCAGGTTCATATTCCCACCAATCGGCTGGCGTGAGACAGAGGCAAATTTAAAACCCATGAATGAATAGAAGATGGCCATCGACTAGATTGATGTGCACTGGGTATAACAGGCTGAGTATCTGAGTAAACAAGTTATTTCACAATCGTATTACTGATTTTTTTTACTGTTCATTTTCTCTAATTTCTTTTTATCGATGCTGGTCTAAAAATGCACAGGGGAGTCTCCTGTCTGTGATATTTATGTTGGTACCAAAGGGGCCTGAAGTCTCCTACCTGTGTTATTTATGCTGGTACTAAAGTTGACAGGGAATCTCCTGACTGTGATGTTTTATGCAAGTACCAACATCTGCTGGGACGTCTCACGTCTTCTGTTATGTGTGTTTGTAACTAGATAAACTGGACATTGTCATCTGTCTGTTATTAGTGTTTGGAATTTAACGAACTTGTACCTAAGCGAGGAGCGAATTTTGATGTGTGGTGATTTATAGCTGTCTCTGAATGAAAAGGAATATTTTGATATATATATATATATATATATATATATATATATATATATATATATATATATATATAATATTGAACAATTAAGTACTGGGGGAAAAAACAAGTGCAGTTAACAATTCTTCCATCATTATAATAATGACTTGGCAAAGATTTGAATTGAGAGAAAAAAAAATCGAAGAGAAGAAGTAAATGGGAAAATGTATATCATAAATATGAAAACCCTTCACTAGCTGCATGAGGAAACTATCACAATCCCTCTCGAAGACAGATCTATATGTATCGCCTGTTCCGAGGCCTTTCGTCCTCTGGATTGGACTCATCAGGGAGACACGGCTGATTGTGTCTGTGCTCCTGGCGTCAGATAGAGACACACCACAGTCCATAATTCTGTGGTGTTCCGACCGCCAAGGGTTCGAGATATATATGTATATACGAATCCGATGCAAATATGCGAGTGGGTGATGGTCAGTTTCCAGGGTAAACTCTCGTCCATAGAGGTACGGGTAAAACCGTCGAGTTGCCCACACTACTGCAAGACATTCTTGTTCTATTTGTGTGTACTGCAACTCTGCTCCCACCAGCTTCTTGCTCGCATATGCAACCGGTAACAATCCCTTGCCTTGATCTGTGCTGGAAGCATTGGTACGCAGCACCGGGTCCGCAAGCTGCAACACAGGTTCAGAAGAGACCGCTTCCTTGAGCTTTTCGAAAGCCTCTTCGCCCTCAGCGTCCAACTGTAAAGTCTCAGGTTTCCTGGCAGCGGTCCTATCCATCAGAGGCTTGGCCAACTCAGTGAAATGCGGGATAAATTTCCTATAATACCCGACCAATCCGAGGAAGGATCTCAATTCTTTCTTGGTCCTGGGTGGTCTGGCCTCCTGGATACGTTGCACTTTGTCCTGCTGTGGTGCCATGTGACCTCGTCCCACGACATGTCCGAGGAAAGGAACTTCAGCTTCTCCAATCTGACATTTGGATGGACGTGCGGCCAGTTGCACTTGTCGCAGCCGACTGAATAAGGTCCTGAGCGACTGCAAGTGTTCTTCCCATCCTTCAGTTGCCAGTAGGAGATCGTCAATGAAATTGAAATGTTGAGCATGCTCCATCCTCAGCGGCTCCAGCATAAGTCGCATGATGCGACTGAAGACAGCACCTGCCGTTTTAAGTCCAAACGGCATTACCAGAAACTGGAAACTGTCCTTCTGGTGTGGTAAATGCCGTTTTTCTCCCTGTCTTCAGCTCTCATCGGGATTTGCCAATATCCCTTGGCGAGATCCAATTTGGTGAAGTATTGGGGCCTCGCCAACTGCGCAAATATTTTGTCTGTGTCTGGCATTGGTTCGGCGTCAAACTTTAGGACTTTGTTTAGTCTGCGAAAGTCGACACAGAAGCGCATTTTCCCATCTGATTTCTTCACTAACAGAATGGGTGAAGAAAAAGGTGAACTACACCTTTCAATCACCCCCATCCGTAGCATGGCTTGGATTTCTGTTTGACGGTTTCCATCTGGGAATGTGGCAAGGGATATTGTTTGACTCGAACTGGTTCTTCTTGGGTCAAACTCAAAGGGCATGTCCCTAAATTACATCGGAGAGGAACGTCGGACAGAATGTCGTGGAACTGTTCACACAGTTCTTCCACAGATTTTCTTTGATCTGGCGTGAGATTGTCGGAGATCTTGACGTCCTGCCATGTTTCCTCCTGCTGCACGCTCACACATGGGATGTCAAAAACAAGAGAGGTTCCTCTTCCATTCCCTCAACGACAACAGGGGTGAAGCCGGCAGCACATAGTTGTCTCCTTTCGTATCTTTTCAGAAGGTTAGCGTGAATCAGCTTCTCTTTCCCTCTTATCATCACAACATAGTCCCAATCGCCAACACGTTTGGCGATCTTGAAGGGCCCTTGCCAGGGAGAGTTGTAGTTTGTTGTGGTGGAGAGGCAATAACAGTAGCACCTCGTCGCCCTCCTCAAACCACCTGTGACGTGCTTTTCTGTCATAGAAGGCTTTGTACCTTTTCTGTGCTTGCGCAAGATTTTGGTGTGCTAACTCACAAGTTGCGGCGATTCTCTCTTTCAGGTCGAGTACATACTCAGCCTGGGTCTTGGGTTCTTCATCAGTCCCCTCCTTGGTCCACTGGTCTCTTAGGACTGCCATGGGTCCCTTCACAGTTCTGCCATATAACAGCTCGAAAGGCGAGAATCCTAAGCTTTCTTGTGGAACCTCCCGGTAAGCAAAAAGCACACCTGGGATGTATCGGTCCCAATCCTTTGGTTGCTCCTGTGCCAGCTTCCGAATCATGTGCTTTAGGGTACAGTTGAAACGCTCAACCAATCCATTGGCCTGTGCATGGTAAGGAGTGGTAGTTTCGCGATGGATTTGTAGGAGCTTGTACACCTCGGTCATGATGTCGGAAAGGAACTGGGTCCCTTGGTCAGATAGTACTTTGTCAGGAATACCGGTTCTGGTCCACATCTCCCACAGGGCTTCCGCCACTGTGACTGCATCGACCTTTTTGAGCGGAGTGGCCTCGGGGTAGCGTGTGGCGTAGTCAACCATGACAAGCACATATCTGTGACCACGGTCTGATGAAGGGATGATGGGACCAATCAGGTCGACTCCACCTTACTAAACGGAGTAGTGACCAGGGGTACTGTTCCCAAAGGCACTTTGGTATTTCGCCCTTTCGAAGTCGTGCGCTGGCACACATCACATGTCCGGCAATATTGGCATACGTCGTTAGGCAGCCTAGGCCAGTAGAAATCCTGCTGGATTTTTTCGAGCGTCCGGCGGGTTCCCAAGTGACCTGCCATGGGTTAGTCGTGGCCTAAACGTAACACAGTATCGCGCAGCGATGAAGGCACAAACAGCTGGGTCACTATTCCAGTGGGGGTGGTAAAGCGCCTCTGAATTAATCCTCGCCGCTCGATGAACTCCACAGAGTTTTTCTGTTTGTTCTTGGGAGGCTTCCCAACCAAATTCCTTACGTTGTAAGGCTTGGGTCTCCCTTCTGCAGTGTACGCACAGTCTGTGGGTCCAACGTCACTGAGTCATGTCGTGTCAACGTTTTGAGCAGTGGCTTCAAGGACTCTTGCTCCCTCTTGGCTTGGGATCGTGTAGCGACGGCTCCAAAGCACTTCTGGGGGTAACTCGGCAGATACTCTCTTTCGTTGTCCATCCTCGAAGTTTACCCAATTTCCATCAATAGGGAATATGCTGGACGCTGAAGTGCAACAGCCCACACCTTCCCTTTAAAGTAAGGTGTGTAGATAGGTCAACGAGCACTGTTGACCTTGTGACCCGGACGATGACTCAATTCCTGTCACTTGGCACTCTTCTCCGCGTGGCGCCTCGGGAGGTACCAGTCGCTCGTCGACGAACACACACGTGGCGCCAGTATCCCTGATAGCTTCCACAACTTTGCCAGAAACTATCGATGGGAAGTTGGGACATGTTGGTGTCGTCACTTCTATCTCTCCAAAAGCCACCTTAGCCTGCGACATGGAGGGCTTCGATTTGTCGCTCCGCTGGGGACAATTCTTGACTATATGTCCAGGGGCATGACAAAGGAAGCAGTTCTTCGTCCGAAATCGAGGGTTCTGTGATGGATCTGATCCCTCACCTCCGATCTGGGGCGCTTGCTTGCTGTTCTTCGGTTCCTTATCATGCGATCTGGTGGATTCGCCATGAGCCATAGGTTTAAAATGTCGCCGAGCATCAGCGAAGGCTTCAGCGATTTCAATCGCTTGCTGGAACGACTTGGGTTGACTCTCGCCCAGCTTACATCGCAGCTCAGAAGAAACAGAGTTCATGAGTTGTTCAAGGAGAAAACAGTCTTTGAGCTCCATTCCTGACGACTCTATCCAATAGTTCATTGTCTTTTTGAGACGCTCTCCAAACTGATGAAAGTTTCATCTGAGGACTTCCTCATGTTTTTCGGAACTGTTTTCTATATGTTTCAGGCGACATTTGCAGTCTACGGCGCAAAGCCGCCTTCAATTCAGCATAGGTCGCTCCTGAAGGAATGTTGATGAATGCCTCCTTGGCCTTCCCCGTCAATTTCCCATGAGGTACATTGCTCTTAGATCTTCAGTTAGTTGATATACATCTGCCACAGCTTCGAAATGCTCAATGTATGTATCAATGGATTCATTGGCATTATAAATGGGCATATGAAGAACCGGGGGAGCTAAGGGAAGAGCAGGGGGTGACAATTTGATTGTTCACCCTTGTTGGTGTCGAAGTGTGAAGTTGTTCGACTTCGGTAGTTTCTCCACTCTCGGCCACCCCTAGTTGTTCCAGGAGTTCAACTCGCATCTTTTCTTTCTCCTCTTCAAGTTTAAGTTGAAACTCTCGTCCCTGCTCCTGTATTTCTTGCGTTCTCTTTCTCTCTTCTCTGTCTAATCGACGTTCTTCCATTTCTTCTTTCCATCGTCGTTCTTTCTCTTCCCTGTCTAATCGACGTTCTTCCATTTCTTCTTTCCACCGTCCATTCCCTCTCTTCTCTCTCCCTCTTTTTCTTCGCCCTCTCTCTCTCTCTCTTCCTCTCCTTTCCTTCCGCCTCTCTCTAATCGTTTCTCTCTCTAATCCATTTTTTCCTTCCTCCATCTTCCATCTTCTCTCTTCTTTCCTCTTTTCGCCTCTCTCTCCTCTCTCTCCATTCTCATGATTACCAAAGGGATCCATGGATCCTGGTCCTGGATAGCGAGGAGGAGGAACAGGTCTGAATTCCATCTCATCATGCGCAAGAGGAGGACGAAGGCGGAAGTCAGCACTCATAGAGGGCAGATAATGCCTCCGAGGGGGCGGTGGTCCTGAAGGAGTTCTGTCATATAAGGAGGGTTGAGAGATGGCTGGAGACAGAGATTCCCTCGAGAGAAGAAACTACTTGGGTTATGGGGCCACTGGCTGCGTGTGTAGTCACAGCAACAGGGGTTCCCATACCCGGAAGAATTCCAGT
>JADBJO010023597.1:0-15000 GCA_016801955.1 Conus betulinus
TCACTGTAACAAACATACATGCATATTCTGGTGTGCATAGGCAAAGTACGAAATCACTGTACCAAATATACATGCATATTCTGTGTGCATAGGCAAAGTACGAAATCACTGTACCAAACATACATGCATATTCTGTGTGCATAGGCAAAGTACGAAATCACTGTACCAAACATACATGCATATTCTGTGTGCACAGGCAAAGTACGAAATCACTGTACCAAATACATACATACATATCTGTGTGCATAGGCAAAGTACGAAATCACTGTAACAAATATACATACATATTCTGTTGCATAGGCAAAGTACAAAATACTGTATCAAAAATACATACATATTGTAGTACGAAACCACTGTATCAAAAATACATACATATTCTGTGTGCACAGGCAAAGTACGAAATCACTGTATCAAAAATACATACATATTCTGTGTGCACAGGCAAAATACACAAACCACTGTACCAAAAATACATATTCTGTGTACACAGGCAAAATACAAAACCACTGTACCAAAAATACATACATATTCCGTGTGCACAGGCAAAATACAAAACCACTGTAACAAAAATGCATACATATTCTGTGTGCACAGGCAAAGTACAAAACCACTGTACCAAATATACATACATATTCTGTGTGCACAGGCAAAATGCAAAACAACTGTACCAAAAATACATACATATTCTGTGTGCACAGGCAAAGTACAAAACCACTGTATCAAAAAATACACACATATTGTGTGTGCACAGGCAAAGTACAAAACCACTGTATCAAAAATACATACATATTCTGTGTGCATAGGCAAAATACAAAACCACTGTATCAAAAATACATAGATATTCTGTGTGCACAGGCAAAGTACAAAATCACTGTACCAAAAATACATATTGTGTGTGCACAGGCACAGTACAAAACCACTATCAAAAATACATATTCTGTGTGCACAGACAAAGTACAAAATCAAACTTACAAAACCATGGATAAGGATATCGACAATCATGTCCTCAACCTACACATATGCCCAATATGTACTTTTGAGCGAGAGAGAGAGAGAGAGAATGTAGGCCCTATGAGTAGATATGAATGTGTGTGTGAGAAAATCAAAAGGCATTTGTTCACCACTGACAATTGTGAGAATCAAGCGCAGAATCTGAAATGATCACGAGTATCACATCGTCCAAAGCCGATTCCAAAATCTTATGTTTAATATTTAAAAAAAAAAAAAAAAAAAAAAGTTTCAGCAAGATTTCTATTTGCAGCTTTTTCCACGCTTATTTTAGTAAAGTGTGTACCCTTGCACAAACTTTCACCCGATCACATCTCCCCCCTGTATATGTGTATGTGTGTGTGTGTGTGTGTGTGCGCTCTTGTATGAGTAAGTGCGTGTATGTGTGTTATACAGTTATCATCGCATCCAAACAAAGTCAAAGCAGTGTACAAATTCACTCAACGCTGTGTCTGTGTTTGAATCTGGCACAATCTGGATACCGACCCACAAAAACAGTTTGACCGTTGTTACAAACTGGCACATGTTAAACAAATGGACACAATCTGTATACAAGCATCTAGCATTACCCTAACACTTCAGCAGGAGAAAAACTTTTTTTTTTTTTTTTTTAATCAATTTTTTATTTTTCTCCATTGCAAAAAACATCACATTTAACACAAATTCATAGCATTTCACTTCATATCAGCGTACGATTCACACCATTTATGGTTCAACAGCCGTTTTGGCCAGGTACCATGGACAGTTTTTCGTACCATGTGTTAACATATTTGTGCAGGAGAATTTTTTCAAAAACCGATTAAATACATAACAAAAAAAAAAAAAAAAAAAAAGGGGGGGTGGGGGTGGGGGGGGGGGGGGGGGGGGACCCCAAAACAAACAAAACAAACAACACAGAGAGAGAGAGAGAGAGGATAGGGCACTGACAAAGCCACCAGGGGATCCAAACGCAGCAGGAGAAAAACTTGATACATCCTGACTATCCTGTACCGTCTGTTTAGATGTGTTGGAAACTATGCCATTCAGAGGCAGACGTGGTGAGAGAGAGATGGGGAGGGAAGGAGAAAGAGGAGAGAGAGGAAGATGAAGAAGAAAGAGACTGAGAATCATTAACATTTCAATCCGATGAAATGAAAATTACAAAAAAAAACAAAAAAAAAAAAAAAAAAAAAAAAAAAAAAAAAAAAAAAAAAGACATGTAATGTGCTCATGGTATTAGGCTAATAGGTATTTGGGAGGGGGGGGGGGACACATACACACACAGAGGATCATAATATAATGTTTATGTCAAATACAATCAGTAAAGATAAAAGGTAAAAACTTTAAAGCGTTGACAAGAGAATAAAATTCTTTTTAAGTCATTTAAGATGAAGAGAAAGCATGTCTGCTGAGTAATGGTTCGTTTGCTCTGCTATGATTCATTTTCAAGTGGTCATTATTACATACAATTCAAGCGAACATACCTAGCAAGTCAACTATCTGATTTATCATATGTCAGTGGCATTTTAGGCATTTCCAGCCTTTAGCCTGCTCAATGTGGATAATTATATGGTTTAAGCGAGAAATAGTTTGGTCTTTTCTCGCACTTTTATAAAGCACATGCGTGGTTTAAAAAAATTTGAATCAATGCAAGTCAATGTTTAAAACGTAAGCTGTTTCCAGTGTTTATCAAGACGTTTTTGAAAGTGTTAGCAGTTTCTGCTCCAACAACATTGACTGGCAAGTTATTCCAAATGTTTAAACTTCTGTTAGTGAAAAAGATTGCTGCTTTTGAAGTTTTAGTAAATTTTTCTGTTAGTTTGAACAGGTGCCCTATAGTTAGTAGGTTCTGTATTCAACTGAAATAGTGTGCCAGTGGTTTTAATGTCATAAAATCCATGTGTAAGTTTCAGTCATGTCACCACATAACCGTCTGTATTCCAAACTTGGTAACCTTAAAAACTGAAACCTTTGTTCATATGAATACTTCTGCAAACCGCTAATCTTTTTTGTAAATCTTCTCTGAATATCTTCAATGGGATTACTGTATTTTTTCAAATTTGTTGTCCATGCAGCATTGCCATATTCAATAACTGTTCTGACTAGTGTTTTAAATAGTGGAACCATTACTTCACTATCTTTGCACTGAACATTGCTACTATCATCCCTGCTAGTCTATTTGCTTTTTTAATGGTTTCATTAATGTATTTATCAAATGATAAATCAGGGGTCTATTATCACTCCTAGATCTTTTTCAGCATTAGTCTCTTCGAGCAATACACCTTCCATATGATAATCATACCTACGATTATTTTCACTTACATGAAGAACTTCACACTTTGTATTGTTAGATTTAATCTGCCAGGCATTTGTCCATGCAACAAGTTCAATACTTTTTGTACTTCAGGGAATTATCAACAGACTCTATGGGGGTGTAGGCTTTTGTCTCATCACCAAAGATTTTGGCAAGACTACTAACAACATCAGGCATATAATTAATGTAGTAAATAAACATTTGAATTGCGCGCCAGGCAAACTATCGGAATATTGCCGGTCACAACAGGTGCACCGTGTCACCCTCACATTTACTCTCGGGGGAGGCGGTGGGGGGGGGTGAGGGAGAGAGCTATCACTGTCACTGAACGCAAGCTCTAACACAGGTTACTTCCTTTGCAGATTTCCGCACATCGTCTATTCTAATCGCTAGATTCATTTCTGATGAATGGCAACGATACCAGACTGTGTCTCTCATGTCGTAAAATCGCTATTTAAAAAGAAAAAAAAAAAAGGGGGGGGGGGGGGGGGGGGGGGGGGGGGGGGGGGGGTTGTCAAGTTTAATGCTGCTGTACATGCACTATTATCTAGTCAACAAAATTTGGTAACTCTCATTTGACTCAGTGCAAAGGTTTGTGAAGGCACTGGGTTTTAGTATCCTGATTTATTACACCTTTTCTTGCTTATACCAGTCTGCAAAAAGTGGGCTTACAACATAGAAATGGGATGAATTATTTACTGGTTACCGTGTTCAACATATACATGTACCTGATTTCCTTGTGTGAACGCTGAGCACAACAGCTAAAAGTAAAAAAAATACACAAAGCAGGAGGGATTTCAACGGTCTTGAAATCAGTAAAGTTTGGGTAAAATAAAATAGTGTATAACAAGCATTATATTTCATCTGACACGTGCCTGCCGGCATATGTATCATTCTATCCCGAACTCCTCACTGAAGATCGTCTGTGGGTCCCTTACGCTAACAGGCGACCGTAAGCTGACAGCAATGCACACTCCCTGTGGATATAGCCTTTTTCTTTCCCACAGCCATGCGCATCTCACTGTACACGCGTAAAGCAGACGATACTTCGGTATGCATTCATTCATTCAGGTGGGGGAGGGTGCAATATTGTATTTTATCACAGAAATCGATTTTTTGTAAAATAGTTTCTTTGCAGTGGATTCAATACTCAGTGCATTGATTACAATACACGTATTTGTGATTAATCGACAAAAGTGCCGGTAAAAAAAGTGTAGGGGTCGGAATAGCTCAGTTGGTAGAGCATCGGACTCGTAATCTTGGGGTTGTGGGTTTGCATCTCCGCCGGGTCGTTTCTGTACAGAGGGATTTTTCCCACATAGTTAACAATGGTTCGGACTCCATTCCCCATACAGTCCGTCGAATAAGACTATAAACCGAGGTTCCGTGTGTGAACGCACACACATCTTGCACACACGTAAAATCCCATCACCAACTTTCGGAAGAGAAGGCCAGTTTGGCCGTTGGTATGGATGACACGTTACACATAGCATGCACCTTCCCCGAAGATGGATTATGGCTGCCTTAATGGCAGGATAAAAAAAAATGGTCATACACACAAAAGTGACAATAATCAACATGATTGTGGACACTGTAAGAAAGAAGATGAAGGCGGAATGCTGTCTTTGGGACTGCTGTGAGCACACCGTGCTGGTATTAGTGTAGGGGGCCCACTGTCGTCTGCTTCAACTTCCTTGGTCACTTAGAATTCACAGAAGAAACTTGTATGCTGATGACATAATGGAATCGCCTTTCATGGCCCAGACCCGCCATTGTGCAACGCGGAGTGGAAGAGAAACAGCGTGCATCAGGAATGTGCGACTGTACATCCACACAGCACTGTACTGGGCCACAGGCAGCAGTACAGTGGACATGCACAGCACAGGAAGAGTTCGTTGGAACACCACTATCAAAGTTCAATACAATCTGTTTAGTATTAAGAAATTTGCAATTGCAATCCATCTTTGAAAGCGTTGTTACAAGTAAAACAGTGGAGCCACGAATCCCACCACCTGATGTCAGATGTCAGTATGACGCCATCTTATGACCATTTTGCCAACCAGTATGACCAAAACCATGTCACAACCAATTGTTCAGAAAAAAGCGCAAAAAATCCAAATACATACTCCATCTTTGATAAAAAGAAACGAGTGTGCAGACTTGGATTTAAGTGTTTTCATTTTTTCGACACTTGCTCACTTTTCAACTTTTTTTTTTCCCTCCGGTGTGCTTTCTTTGCATCAAAGACTGAAGTGGGTGATCGGGGACCCCATAAACTTCATATGGCTGCCTCTCCTTTATTGAAAATGCAACAAAAGTAGAAGTCAAGGTAAAACATCCATGCTGAAGTCCAAGGGACCACAATCTACAAGTGAACTCTCCTTTAAAAGGGAGCCTCTTTCCGTCAAAGGTTAACGACGGCACGTTGGAAATATGCCAGTGTGTTTGTATCTTTGGCATTTGTAAAGAAAAAGCATACTTTACGACAGAAAATAAGCCCAGCAGGCAAAATATATTCGCTGATCAGCGGATGTCGACAGCTTTTAAAACAGGGTTAAAGTCCCTACAGCTTACTGACCGTAAGGGCAGTGAACTGTCATAGCTTCACCATGACTAGGGCATGGCATAATGGAAGGCGGAGCCCATCCGTCTCTTTCCGCCGCCTTTAACCCTCCCTGAACTGAATCAGGCACCCATGTTACTGCTGGGTGGACAGACAGGGTTTTACAGCCGAAGAAGTCCGGCTCCACGAGTGATTCGAACCATCGCCCCGACTCCAGATTTCTTCCTTGGTGGTGGTGACAAGGTCATATTTGAATAAACGTCCACGCTTAGGTGAGCATGGAAAAAGACGGTGAAAGGGGGGGAATGAGCAGTTTCAGATGGACTAGTGGATTAAAACCAGATAATGGACCGCTCCCTTGGTCCATCACAACACCCAGTGGAATCCAGTCGGATCCAATGGGACCCAATCAGGACTAACAAGAAGACTCCTTCAGACCCATGGGAACAGCTTGTTGAACTTCAATCAGGACTAACAAGAAGACTCCTTCAGACCCATGGGAACAGCTTGCTGTACTTCAATCAGGACTAACAAGAAGACTCCTTCAGACCCATGGGAACAGCTTGTTGTACTTCAATCAGGACTAACAAGAAGACTCCTTCAGACCCATGGGAACAGCTTGCTGTACTTCAATCAGGACTAACAAGAAACTCCTTCAGACCCATGGGAACAGCTTGTTGAACTTCACTGAAAATAAAGACATTGGTGTCCATTGACGAACGCTGGTCTAGCATGCAGACAGTTGCAGCAGATTTGATTTGAGTGGTCAGGGTTGTTTCAAAGCGAGGCAACTGCAGGCATAAAACTGTAACAACTCCGCCAAACAACATGGACAAAAGAATCACAAGAATAAACACGACGTGTTTCGACCTCTTAGGTCTTCTGGCAAGATAAACAACACTCAGGACAATGAAAAATAAGAACGAGCAATCACCTCTCTTGTCAAATTCGGCGCAAGATGGGCGTTGAATGAAAAGAATCTTGTTTGTATGTATGTATAGATACATATACATACATATATATATATATACATACATACACAAACACACATATATATATATATACTATTTGACACTTGCTAGGGATCAGCAATTAAAAAGTGTATGAAAAAAATCATTTTGAACCGACTTCAATAAACACGTGATCCAGCAACACAAAACAATGTGAAAGACAATCACACTGTTGCCTGCACCTTCACGCTGAACATGCAGCATGGTGAGCACGTTAATTGCGTGACCCCTCATTCTGGGGGTAAACAGGGGGGGTCAGCGTCACATTTGCTGTTATGGGACCGGCAAACAGTGGTTCAGTGTGATTCGGGCAGTGTTTATCGCACCACAATGGAACAGCAAGCACAAAGACGACGCCTTTCCGCAGAAGATATGGCGAGAGGAGTTGGGATGCTGCTAGGAGGGTCATCGCAACGAGAGGTTGCTGGAGCCTTGGGCGTATCCCAGAGCGTTGTTTCCCGTTTTTGGAATCGATATCAAACAACAGGGACAGTCACTCCACGACATTCTGGAGGTCACCCACGTGTGTCAACCCAGCGAGAGGACCGATATCTCCTTGTCCAGGCACGAAGAAATCCTTTCCACAATGCCACACAGCTGCAACATGACCTCCAGAACGCATCAGGGAACCGGGTGTCAACCCAGACAGTCAGGAGAAGGCTTCACGACGGTGGTCTTCATTCAAGGGCCCCAGCAATTCGGGTTCCATTGACAGACAACGTAAACAAGCAAGGTTGCTGTGGGCACTGGAGCACCATGGCTGGACTGCTGCAAACTGGACTCCAGTTTTGTCCAGTGATGAGTCCAGGTTTTTGTTTGGACGTGACTGACCGGAGAAGGAGGGTGTGGCGAAGGCAGAATGAACGATTCCACCCCAACTTCATTGCTCAGCATGACCGCTGTGGTGGGGGCTCAGTAATGGTGTGGGAGGCATTTCAATGCAAGGCAAAACCGATCTGCTGGTGATGGAGAATGGCACCATGAATGCAGTCCGATACCGTGACGAGGTTCTTCACCCCATTGTCCGACCCTACGCTGGTGCCATTGGTCCCGACTTCATCCTTGTGGATGACATGCCCGTCCATACCGTGCCCGTATTGTCAACCAGTACCTTCAGAATGAGGGAATTGCACGCTTGGAGTGGCCTGCACGCTCACCAGACCTCAATCCTATTGAGCATGTCTGGGATATCATTGGGCTAGCTGTCCAAGCACGTGAGCAGCTGCCTCAGAACATCCATGACCTTGGAGTTGCCCTCCAGGAAGAATGGGCCAGAATCCCCCAGCAGCAGATCAGGAACCTCATCTGCAGCATGAGGAGGCGTTGTAGAGCTGCGATTGCAGCCGGTGGTGGTCACACACATTACTGAGAGTCCATTCATTCTCAATTCCACACAGACAGCAGTGGATTGTTCAGGTTGACTTCTCCCTTCCATGCCCCCGTTTCAGGTGGCTTTTGGGGGTTGTGTCATTTGTCCATTCTGTTTCTTGGTTTATCTGATGGAATTTACTTCATTTTTGTTTGGTTTGGATGAAATAATGACTAATTAACAGTGACCGTTTGTGTTTTGATTGACAAATATTCTGGACCATTACAATGTTGAATATCTGTTCCCTAGCAAGTGTTGAGTGGTATATATGTGTGTGTGTGTGTGTGTGTGTGTGTGTGTGTGTGTGTGTGTATGCGCGCGCGCGCGCGCGCGTTCAAAGATAAAATTTTAGAAGAAAAAAAAATCACACAAGTGCATTAACCAATACTTCGGCCTATTTCATTCCTCGGGGTATTTTTTGGTGCATCACACTGTCCCTCTTCATCTGCCAAAAAAAAAAAAAAAGCGGAAAAAAAAAAAAAAAAAAAAATCAATTTCCACGACTAGTTTTTTTTTTTTTTTTTTTTTTTTTTTTTTTTTTTTTTTTTTTTTTTGCAACCAGTCTCTTACACACCATGCATAGTCTGTATGTTCTCTCTCAAAATGGACAAACTTTTGGGATTTTAGTGTTTGGGCATTTGATACAATGTGTCTGGGTTTGTTGTTAATGTTCTAATGTGTGGTGTACTGGCACACTCACTCTGATGATGTCTGCTTATACAAAAAAAAAAAAAAAAAAAAAAAAAAAAACACACACACACACACACACACACACACACACAACAACAACAACAACAAAGACAAAACAAAATAAAACAAAACACAAAAAGGACCAACAGAGAAAAAGAAGGAAAGAAAGGAAGGAAGAAAGGAAGATGAAGAAGGCGAGAAGGCAAAAACAGAAAATAATTCGTTGCTGTGTACAAACACAACGAAATATATCAATATAATGTACAGCTGTAAACAAATGTGAAACACGATAATCTTCCGGCCTAATTGTGACCAGGTTGAATAGACTAAATGAAACAAAGATTTCCTTTC
The DNA here is from genome assembly GCA_016801955.1 of Conus betulinus. NCBI lineage: Eukaryota > Metazoa > Mollusca > Gastropoda > Neogastropoda > Conidae > Conus > Conus betulinus. Next base: position 9,285 of record JADBJO010023597.1, read on the forward strand.
GCCTCCTCCGATCTCTCCCGTGCGTCCAAACGTTCCCCTAAAGCCCTCCTTGGAACGAAAAACGAAAATATCCAAGAATGATGACCGAAGAACGAGCGAACATGGAACGAAAAGATTAATAAATTTTGTGTACTACAATTATAAGTAGTCTCGCACCTGCCAGTTCCTCACACAACGCCATCCTCACGATGAAAAAGAAATGATGAAATATGGGGGGGATGAGGGGGGGGGGGGGGGGGGGGGGGGGGGGGGGGGGGATGGAGCTGCAGGAGGACGTGAGGAGGACCATCGGGGGGACAAGTATCCGTGGGGACAAGTATGTGTGTGTGTGTGTGTGTGTGTGTGTGTGTGTGTGTGTGTGCGTGTGTGTGTGTGTGTGTGTGTGTGTGTGTGATGTGTGTGTACGTGTGCTTGTGTGCGTGTATGCGCGTGCGCGCGCGCGCGCACCAATCTGCGGCCTACGAGATCATTAGTCAATAGTCAAAAGCATATACATGTTAATAAATCCTATCCGCGAATATACATAGTTCTAGAAAGAATAGGCACAGATACAGTGAATCACAATCCTCCGCCCCCCCCACCCATCCCCCCCGAAAGGAAACGAAATGTTAATAAATGAAAGAATGAATGAAATGATTACTTAAAACTTGGAAACATGACCTGAAAGTGATTATAACTAGCTATATAAGAGAGAGAGCCAGCTACTAGTGAACCGACACAGGCCAAAAGAGAAAAAGAAGGCAGAGAAAAAGGACAGCGAGCGCCGGAGAGGCGGAGGGGGGGGGGGGGGGGGGGGGGGGGGGGGGGGGGGGGCTAGTGGACGAGGTCGGATGAAGCTTGAAGATGAAGTGAGATATAAACTAGCTCCTTACGTTGAATTCTTTTTCAAAGATTGATTGCAATGAGAATGCAGACCGTGTCTTTTTAAAAATACTTATGGACATTTTCCCAACCAGTAGAATGAGGTTTATGTATACATATTTTCCACGTGGGCAGAATGAACTGTTCACACCAAACAGAACATCAGTGACTGACAACGTCAGCTTAACATTTGTGTCTACATAAATTTTTTGCTCAATGAAATTCCAAAAATTCTTTACAACTGGACAATTATAGAAAAAATGTTCAAAAATCCACCTTATCAACACAATATGAACACTGATTATTTTCTCGTATTTTCATTTTGTTTTAACATTATATTAGTAGGTAAATATTATGTAACACTTTCCAGTGAAGGACTCTAAGTCGCACTTCTTTGGTGGTTTCTTTAGCCCTAGACCAGGCCTGTTTGTCTAGGGTGTAACAAAATTTCCTTTCCCAGAAATAATGGGCCGTTGGTAAATTTGTTACGTTGTCTTTGGATAACATTTTCCTGATGTTTTTTTGGCTTTGTATTGAGATGTTTTGCATCACAATCAAGCCAGCTTGAGCAAGGATCTCCTCTCTCTATCCATTGAATCCACTCTTTGGGAATAGAGTTAATAAGGGCATTATATTCAAAAATAATATTAGCCTTGCTTTGCCCAACCATGTTCTGTACTTCCTCAAGAGACAGAAATCTATGTTCATTCTGATGGATTATATCTTTCATCTGTTCAATTCCTGCATTGTGCCAGTTTGGAAAGAATATTACTTTATTTTTGTATTTAATGAGAGAGTTGTTGAAGAGAAGCTGTGACTGGAAATTACCACTGTTTATTTCACTTTGTTTACTTATAGTTTTGTTGTCTAGATAACATGCAAATATGTCTTTCCAGAAATCATTCTCAATTCTATCAATACCCCTGCATATCCTTTGTCCTTGTGTTTACATTGAAGAAATTACCCCCGTTTGCCAGTTTGTTCAAATGCCACAATGGGATCAACCTCCAGTTTTCATTTTTCTTGGCGTTATATAATTTACCCATCCATTGTAAGTTTAGAAGCTTCTGGAACTGAAGCATGTTGATCATGTTCAGACCACCTTCGTCTACGTTTGATTCCATTACTTTCCTCTTCACTTTCTCGAATGCTTTCCTGTTACTGATTTTTTTTTTTCTGCCATAGAAATCGGTATAACGCTGTATTAATTTTACTCAACACTGCATCCGGAAGACCAATAGATTGCATTACATAAAAAATTGACTTATCAGAAACGTTTTTATAACAATCACTTTACCTTGAATGGAGAGATCTCTCCTTTTCCAATTATTTATTATATACTATTCATTTTATCGATTCTTTCATTCCAGTTTTCATCAATGTTCTTTCGCCATCTCGTTGGTATCAAATAATTCCCAGAACTTTCATTCTGTTCACTGTTGTGAATGGAAGATCTGGGTCTTTTTTCATAGTTCCCATTAGTAGAGCTTTTGTTTTCTGAACATTCAATATTAATCCAGAAACTTTTCAAACGATGACAAGATTTCTAATGATTTAAACATATCATGTCGATCTTTGAGAAACAATGTTGTGTCATCTGCCATTTGTTTTATCTTTATACTAGAATTTCCATTCCCAGAAGGTAAAGGAACTTTGATGCCTGCAATCGAACTATTCCGAATCTTAATGGCTAGTAACTCGACAGCTAGCACAAAGGCTAAAGGTGAGAAAGGGCAACCTTGTCTTATTCCGCATTTCACATCAAAGGGCTCGGAAATCCAACCTCCGTGATTTACAGAGGTCATGTTTTCCGTTTATCAAAATAGACACCCACTTTTTAAAATCTGGTCCAAAACCAAACATGTCAAACACTTTCAGCAGAAAACTCTTTGATATAGAATCAAATGCTTTTGCATAATCAATAGCCAGCAAAAAGCCGGCTCTATTAGTTTTATTTAGGTAATTGATTACGTCATCAATCGATCTTATGACTGTTGCGATGTTTCTACCTTTGATGTAACCTACCTGATCTTCATTTACCAAGCTAGTGATGACTCGTCCAAGTCTTAACGCTAAGACTTTGGCTAATAATTTGTAATCACTGTTAGTCAACGTGATTGGTCTCCAGTTGTTTAATTTGTCTCTATCTAAATCTTTTCCCTTATGTAGCAGAGTTATCACACCATATCTTTGAGAATATGACAGTTTACCAACATGAAAAGCTTCCGTGAACGACCGAGTAAGTGTTTTACATATCTTATTCCAAAAAGTTTTATAAACTCTATTGTCAGTCCGTCATTGCCGGGGGCAGATCCATTTCTCATATTCTTCAGAGCGCTTGTCATTTCCTCCTCTGTCACCATGCCCTCGCATGAAACAGCTTCATTAGCATCTAGTCTTGGAAAGCTTTCATTTTCCATAATGTATTTGTTGCACCCCTAACATCTTTTTCAACAGTTTCTTGATTATAAAGTTTCCTATAAAATGAGACTTGTTCTTGCAAAATTTCTGTCTGATCTGTAATTATCTCACCTGAATCTTTAGTTAATCTCGTTATTACTTTCTTTCTTTCCTCTAGCCTTTTCCAGATTGCAAAAATATTTTGTATTCCTTTCACCTTCTTCAATCCATTTAACTCTTGCTCTAATTTGCGCTCCTCTCGTTCTCTCAACCTGCAACAACTCTATTTCTTGTTTTAGACTAAGATACTGTTTCTGCACCCCTACATCAGAGGGATTACTGACTAATGCCTTTTCTTTTTCCATTAGCTGTGCGTTCAGACGATATTCACGATTTTCTTCTTTTGCATGCTAGTAATTTTCCATACTCAGTACAAAAAGTACGAATTTCAACTTTACATAGATCCCACCTTCGTATATAAGACACATCATCGGAAGAATTATTGAGATGCTTGTCTAATAAATCGTTCATCTTTGCCACAAACTTAGTATATTTTTAAAAAACTATTGTTAAATCTCCAGTATCCTGGACCTCTTTCAAAATTACCGTTGTTTAGCTCCGTTATGACAGCTTTGTGATCTGAATGCGCGACCGTGGTGAGTTCACACGAAACACACAAGGGTAGCATTTCCTCTGACACAAAACAGTAGTCCAAACGCCGAGCAATGAAAGGGTTATTCTTGCTCCAGGAGAAATCTTTTTCTTCAATATGAAAAACTCTCCAGATGTCTGTCAGATTCAAATTTCTTACTGCATTTTTAACTCTTTTACTTCTGACTCGTGATGACATTGACCCGTAATAATATCAAGACTGTTCTTCATAACACAATAAAAAATCACCAAGCAACAAAAATTTTTGCTCACTATATTCAGCACACGTTTCCTGTAACTTTGTCATGAAAGCTGATTTATCGTTCATTTTATTAGGAGCATATATATTTGCCAATTTAAAGTCATAAAGTTCACTTTTGACTGAAACGACTAAGATTCTCTCTAGAGCCAGTTCAACATCTACGTTACCATCAAAATCTTTTGCTATTAGAATAATCTCACCTTGACTCCTTTTCGTACCCTCATTGTAAAACAATTTCCCTCCCCACTGTTTTTTCCCATAGCAACGCATCATTCTCGGTTACATGGGCTTCCTGTAAACAGGCAATATCATTTTATTACTTTTTAAATAACGAAAAATAGCGGCGGCTCTTTTAAATTTGTTTCTCAGACCTCTTACATTCAAAGAACATATCCGTATTTTGTCCATTGGAAGTATTATACGGATATTACACTACTACACATTTTCCGAATTCCTTACTCAATGTCCGTAATCCAAAGAGGCCGAAACCATGAGGTCTGTCCTATGAAGCCGGGCGTCTACCCACACTGGTCGCTTACCTCAGCGTTTGTACTGCGGGGAGCCTGACGAGTGGATTTACCACTGTCCTTTTTCGGGTGCTTACCCCTCCCCGCTACCTCTTTTGGGCTGGACCCCTCCTTGGATCGCCGGCGTTTCGGGGTCTCCGACCTGCTCCGGGACAGGCTCTCCAGCTGCAGGGAGGCAGAGAGCGTGGCCTGACGCTCGCTGGGCCTGCCTCTGGCTGCGCGGTCCTCCCGTTTGTGGCTGTCGTCGGGCTGGTCGCTGTCCGTTGGCACGATGTTACCCACTCCGGGTGTGTCCTCTCTGTCCTCGACCGGAGTCCCTGAAACAGAAAACTGGCACAGAGGATCCCCGCGCTTATGGCCGGACTGTCTGCACTCGCGGCAGACAACCTCTCTTTTTTCGCATACCGAGGCATGGTGGTTCTGTCCCAGGCAATTGGAACAGATCAGGGGTTTTTTTTTTGAGCCAGCTTTTTTGTTCTTATATGATATATTTTAGCCCAGAACAGACTTACTTTCATGAACTTTTCCAGGGGCGCGTCAGGGATGGTGATGAAAACGAATCTCCGTCCCGTCAAAAATCGGGTAGTTTTCCATCTGCATCCCTCGCTCTCTCTGTTTTAACTGAGGAACGCAACTCACACCCTACCTTCACCAGGGAATGTTCGATTTCTGAGTCGGCCACTGATATGGGCACGTTGTCGACCCACACTTTTGTTGTTGGCTTCTCCTCCCCAGTGTCACTCTTTAGAATAAAGGGTTAGTATTTGCCAGTTGTAAAATGGTCCCTCTTACCCTCATACCCTGGGTCAGGAGCTGATTTCTTGCCTCTGTCGATGCTGGATAATCCTCCAGAGGCCGTTGATCAGTTGCGCCCCGACTATCGACCCCTGACCGACTGACCTCTCACCTGCCAAGCAAATCTCTAAGACGGTTGGTCGGTTGTTGCTCGAGTCAGGGATGTCTTTGACTTTAACAAAGACGGGGTTGACGCCGGTAGTCATTCTTGCAAAAATGA
>JADBJO010023597.1:20000-26323 GCA_016801955.1 Conus betulinus
GCAGACTCAGAAAAGAGCAGAACTCTTTTCGCCGACATTCAGACGAAAGCCCCGGAGGCATGGAGTAGGATCACCTTCCACTGCGCTCTGTCTACAAAACGCCCAGAAATGGAGACGTTGGCCATCTTGGACGAGCTGTACCGAAGGTTCCATTCCCTGGTGATGGACAAAGATCCTGAGTCCTACATATGTGAGAACCTCGTGTCCAGGATGGTCGCAAGAAAAGTGAAGAAATGTAAAAAAGAAGGAGAAAGTTGATGTTACAAATGTTCAATGGGAAAGGTGTTGGTGACGACGGTGTGTTGGTGACTAGTCTAATTTCAATTTGTTGAACACGGGCTGATCTTTGGACATTATGTTGAATGGGCTGCGCTCTTCTTGTCTTCAGATTCGATTCATTCTTTTGCTAGGGAAAAAATGCTGGAGATTCTGACAAAATATAGTGCAAAACATACTCCATTTACACGAAAGTACATGAAATGACAATTAACACGAATTGTCTATGCAATGAATAAACGCAGCAAATGTGTGTGTGTGTGTGTGTGTGTGTGTGTGTGTGTGTGTGTGTGTGTGTGTAACTATGTGCACTCGCCACGAGCTGTGCTTGTAGCGCCACTAAACAACCCTACATGATGTCACTGCAGTAACCATATCTGCTTGACAGTATGGAGAATACGATAACAAATGACATGGCTGATATAATCACATATCTGGATTGTTGTAGTCATAAACGTACTTGCTACAATTTTAAGGGGCGAAAAGAAAGGAGGAACTTTCGCGAAAGACGTCATGGTATTAATGACGTGTTGCAAGCCTCCTTTTATTTATCGCTTTTAGATATCAGTATTTTCGATCAATGTATCACTATTGCAGAGATAAAGAAGAGGATTTCATGGCTACGACTTAGCAGATTGCGATAAGGATGAGAAAACTCTCCCCAGCTCCAGGCTGGACTACAGCTGTGTCGTCTATGGTTCTGCAGAACTTTCGCACCTTAAACCTTAGGATCACAAACACCATAGACTTTGGTCGCGTTCCACACCACCTCTGTGAACGAACCACCGTTCTCCAACGGTCGACAAGAATCACTTAGAAGTATTCCTTTAACCTCGTCTCAACGCCCATCTTGCCCCGAATATGAGAAGATAAGTGATTGCTCGTTCTTCATTGTCCAGAATGTTGTTTATCTTGCCTGAAGAAAACCTAAAATGTCGAAACGCTTCGTGTTTTCTTTTTTTGCTGTTGTTGTTTGTTTGTTTGTTTGTTTGCTTTTTTTTGTTTTTGTCATTGTTCAATTTACGGAGTCACAAAGAATCATTCATAACATTGTTTACGTTTTTGACTGAGGTCATCTGATGCCAAGCCTAACTATTCTCTAAAGTTAAAAAACCCAGCGTGTGACTGGATTTATCTCCTGCAACTCCAACAGACATTTTAAGGAGATCATCTGGTGATCCCCACTCTGCGTAAAAACTAACCTCGAAATCGTTCGTGGTTCGTCCTGATTCCAAAGCGATCCATCACGGACTGTACGTACTCAGGAGATCATCTTTAATCTCGCTTTTGTCAACACTTTAACCACCTTTCACACGTAGGAGAAAGTTTTGCTACCCCGCATCCCCCCCCCCCCCCCCCCCCCCAATCTCCATCCCTTCAAAGAACGTTTACCTGCGACTCCAAATCTGATGAAGTAGCTCTTCTGCTACTCACAGATCAATAGGTCTGTCAAGAATGTTCAATACACTGTCCGTCATACTATTTTCAGTAAACTCAAGAACTCCACCATCTCCTAACTTCTCTTAATTCACTTCTAACATATGATGGCTACAACATAGTTCTCGTTTACGTTCCCACGAGTGTCGGCATCCAGTGCAATAAGAAAAAAGAACTGTGCAAAATTTTCACAATAGAAGCAAACAAAAAGGTAGTGAACTACCTAGACATAACATTAGACTTCAACGACCACGTGTACAAAACATTAAAAAAAAAAAAAAAAAAAAAATAAAACAACGACACATCCATCTACGTAAATATCAAAAGCAACCACTCACCATCTATACTAAAAACTATACCTGATGGTATAAACAAGAGACTACCCAACCTGACATGCAACGAAAGAGTATTCAATAATGCAGCAGCAGAATACCAAGAAGCGTTGCAAAAAAGTGCAACATGAACAGAAAAAAGAAAAACAGGAAAAGGAAGATCATATGGTATAACCCCCATATGATGGGAGAGTAAAAACAAACGTAGGAAAAGAATTCTTTAAATACTGACAACATCATTCCCAAAAGAACACAAACTGTTCAAATATTCAACAAAAAAAACACCATCAAACTATCATACTCATGTATGCCCAACCTCAAAAACATAATTGATTCATCCAACAAAATGAAAAGCAACACAGCAAAGAAGGGTGATGAAAAGGATATCTTGCAATTGCACTAAAAAATGAACAGCGCCCCCTATAACTAAGCACAAATGCCTTTACAATAATATTGTATACCAAGCTACTGTAACATCAGAAAATGAAAAAACAAACATATATAGGATTACTGAAAACCACTTTAAAACTAGATACGCAAACCACAAACAGTCATTCAACAAAGAAAAATACAAAAACCAAACGGAACTGAGTAAATACATTTGGAGACTTAAAGATAAAAAAAAAAAAACTACAGCATATCATGGAAAAATCATAAAAAGAGAGCAACACCGTACAACAATATTAAAAAAAAAATGCAACTTATGTTCCACAGAAAAAAATGGTTAATACTATGTAAACCCTATTTAGCAACTTTGAATACAAAAGTAGAAATAGTAAATAACTGCAGGCATAAATGGAAATCTTTGTCAGCGAATTCCCCCTGAACAGACCACAGCAAGCAACCCGAGAACCACAGATAGCACGTGCAATGAATGTAATTGACCCACACGCACAAAAATGAAATCAGTAGACTATCGATTTCGATAATGTTCAGCACTGTGCAGATGATATATCTTCCATGGGCACGAGTGTGGCTGGAGAGACCGATTCTCGAGGCACACACCGGTGGGCAGTAGGGGCAATGAACGTGGCTGAATGTGGGAAGGGAGGACACCAAGGCCTTGCGTTTTTCTCTTGCAGTAGTCATGTGGTTGCGGCGGTTGTCTTCAAATTCTTCCTGGGCCTTCCTGGTTAGACTTCGCCACTCTGCTCTGTCTTGGGCACAAACCTCTAGGTCTTTTGCAGGCGTGTATATATATATATATATATATATATAGATATATATATATATATATATATATGTATATATATCAAAAATACTGCTAAAACGCCTAATAAAAATCTTAAAGTGCTCAACCCTTGGGGAGCAACATCTGTTTAAAAATAGGATGATAAAAGGAAGTTTAAAAACCAACAGATCTGTTTCGAGCCAGCGCTCTCGTCAGGGGTTTTGGGGCGCCTACTGCCGGTGTTATATGGCCTGATGTCACTGTTTGCACGTGCGGATGGCTGCACGTATTGTTCGGTTTTTTTTTTGGGGGTTGTTTACAGTTCAGGGTGCGTTTGCTGACAACGATTTCCATTTGTGCCTGCAGTTGTTTACTATTTCTACTTTAGTATTTAGGGTTGCTAAGTATGGTTTGCATAGTATTAACCATTTTTCTGTTGAACATAGGTTGCATCTTTTTGAAATGTGTGTTGTATGGTGATGCCCTTTTTATGATTTTCCAGGATATGTTATAGTTTATTTTTTTGTCTTTAAGTCTCCAAATATATTTGCTCAGTTCTGTTTGGTTTTTGTATTTTTCTTTGTTGAATGACTGTTTATGGTTTGCGTATCTGGTTTTGAAGTGATTTTCAGTGATCCCTATGTATGTTTCTTTTCATTTCTGATGTCACAGTGGCTTGGTATACAATGTTGTTATAGAGGCATTTGTTGCTTAAGGGACACTGTTCTTTTTTAGCACAATTGCAGGATTTCCTTTCTTCACCCTTCTTTGCTGTGTTGCTTTTCATTTGTTGGATGAATCAATTATATTTTTTAAGGTTAGGCATGCATGAATATGATAGTTTGATGGTGGTTCTTGTTGAATATTTTGGGACAATTGTGTGTTCTTTTGGGAAGGATGCTGTCAAAAATTTTGAAAAATTCTTTTCCTACGTTTGTTTTTACTCGTCCATCATATGGAGGGTTGTACCATGTGATTTTCCTTTTCCTGCTTTTTTTGTTTTTGTTCATGTTGTTTATCTGGTTGTATTGTAGTTTGTAGCTGTAACCACTTTTTTGCAATGCCTCTTGGTATTCTGCTGCTGCATTGTTGAATACTCTTTCATTATGTGACAGATTAGATAATCTCTTGTTTATGCCATTGGGTATGGTTTTTAGTATAGATGGTGGTGGGTTGCTATTGATGTTTACATAAAATGGGTGTGTCATTAGGTTTCTTGTATGGTTTATATATATGTGGTTGTTGAGGTCAAGTGTTATGTCTAAGTAGTTCACTACCTTTTTGTTTGCTTCGATGGTGATTTTTAAGTTATGGTTTTGGAAAATTTTGCATAGTTCTTTTTTTCTTGTTTCAATGGTTCTTGGATTGTTGTTTAGCGCGGCGAGGCCGTCGTCTCTGTACAGTCCGACTTGTTTTCCGAGTTGCTTTTGGATGTTGGATAGTATAAAACAGTCCGACTAGTTCACATGTTTCGGCACCGTCATACGATCCCATGGTCACATCAAATGTTGAGTTTTTTATTCGTTTTCTTGATCCATGTATCATTTCTGCTGTAGAGTAAGTTTTTGGTGTGTGAAAAATGATTTCCATTTCTGACCCTGTTATGTCTGTGTGTTTTATTAGCAAATTTCAGAGCTTTAGTGAGTAGCTCTTCGTCTATAAATACTAAAGTAGAAATAGTAAACAACTGCAGGCACAAATGGAAATCGTTGTCAGCAAACGCACCCTGAACTGTAAACAACCCCAAAAAACCGAACAATACGTGCAGCCAATCCGCACGTGCAAACAGTGACATCAGGCCATATAACACCGGCAGTAGGCGCCCCAAAACCATCCTGACTATATATATATTATATATATATATATATATATAATATATATATATATATATACAGAGAGAGAGAGAGACGGTGAGAGAGAGAGAGAGAGAGAGAGAGAAGTTGGCGAGTGGTTAAGACGTTCGCCTGCCAATCCAACGTGTGAGAAGTGCGTGGGTTCGAGCCCTGCCTTTCTCGACCTTTCTTTCCCAGTTTGAATGACAATCGAAGTGAACGTCAAGTCCATCAGACTGGTACTATAAGCGAGTCAGACCCGTGTGTCTTCCTGGCCCCCTGCACACATTAAAGAACCCACTGCAGTTGAAAATCGAAAAGAACAGAGGGGTTCCCCGCTGCCCTGGCAAAATTGATGTATATTGAAGATCGCTGCCTGGTATTTCTTACCGAGCAACAAAAATTGTCACTTACTGTTATCATGTGCCATCGTGCACTGGTGGGAAATAGAGGACACGTATAAACGTCGCATGCATGCTATGTGAAAAACAGGAAGAATAAATGAGATAAATGAAATGAGGTGACTGATATAGAATGGTACAAGAAACGACTGAATGAGTTGCCAGTAGGGTGCTCTTCAGCCGGCTCTACCTGGGTAGGCAACCTGTTGAGTGAGTGAGGTAGCGTGTTTATTGTAAAGCGCTTAGAGCTTGGTCTATGACCGAGGATAGGCGCTATATAATACCCAATAATATATATATATATATATATATATATATATATATATATATATATATAGATAGAGAGAGAGAGAGAGAGAGAGAGAGAGAGAGAGAGAGAGAATAGTACTAAAACGCCTAATAAAAATTTTTAAAGCGCTCAACCCTTGGGGAGCAACACATACAACATACCCAATGGCATAAACAAGAGATTATCTAACCTGTCACATAATGAGAAGAGTATTCAAAAACGCAGCAGCAGAATACCAAGAGGCATTGCAAAAAAGTGGTTACAGCTACAAAGTGCAATACAACCCAGATAACAAACATGAACAAAAACCAAAAAAAAGCAGGAAAAGGAAATCACATGGTACAACCCTCATTTGATGGACGAGTTAAAAACAAACGTAGGGAAAGAATTTTTTTAATTCTGACAGCATCCTTCCCAAAAGAACACAAAAATTGTCCAAAAATATTCAACAAGAACACCATCAAACTATCAGATTCATGCATGCCTAACCTTAAAAATATAATTGATTCATCCAATCAAACTGGAAACGCAACACAGCAGAAGGAGTGAAGAAAGGAAGCGAATTGACTACAAAAAGAACGTGCC
>JADBJO010023598.1:0-7500 GCA_016801955.1 Conus betulinus
TGGATTCAAATCAAATTAACGTTAGCTTTCACGACACAGATGTTGATTCAAAGAAGAAAAACACATGCGAGTTTATTTCTCGGGTACCTGAATTGCAATCGTCAAAAAAGAACAAAACACGAAAATTTCATCTGGTTGCAGAGTGAGACGACCTCAGGCGGAAATCTTAAATCTTGAATAAAGGTTAGCGAACTGCCCCCCCCCCCCCCCCCCCCCCCCAAAAAAAAAAGTGCAAAAACGAACCACAAGACAAACCACGACGCGTTTCGACCTCTTAGATCTTCTCCAGGCAAAATACAAAACATTAGGACAACGAAAATGAACGAGCAATCTACTTATCTTCAATCACTTCAGCCCAAAATTAACAACTCGAAGGCTGTTTGTTCGGTTGTTTTTGTTGCTGTTGTTTATTTCGTCTGAATTCACGCATATTACGCATGCACTTTACAAACAGGTCCAAACCCCATTTTCACCTACTGTTTTAAAAAGCGCGGCCAATCATTAAACACGTTAACGAGCATCCAGCATCACAGATCATCAGCAATAACTTCATACAGGCTGGGGGTGGGGAAAGGTTGGGGTGTCTGTCATCTTTGGGACCGCATTCCGTCTTTCTCTCTCCGAGTTCAGTGAAAACCGGATCCGTAGTGTGTGTGTGTGTGTGTGTGTGTGTGTGTGTGTGTGTGATTGTTGTTGTTACTTTTTGCCTAGTTCATATTTATATATCAGACAGACACACAGACAGACGAATAGACAGACAGAGGGATAGATGGACAGAAAAAGATGTTGCATCTGACCCCTGTTTCCTTAACTTGTTGGTTGGTAACAGAAAATGCAAAGACGTCAATAAATCAAGTCGTAAATATTCCACCATCATAAGATATCCTTGGGATGGATTTTCTAAAGGGCTCATGGGCTCATGATCGATCGAATAATCGGTTCATCGATAAATTGAAGGATATATTGACTGGTCCATTAGTTCATAAATCGAGCGTTGAAAGATCAATGAATCGATCGATCAAAGGATCAACTGATCGATCAAAGGATCAATTCAAGGATTAAATGGTCGTTTTTCTTGTTCTGCTCTTCTCTTTTTTTTTTTTTTTTTTTTTTTTTTTTTCATTATTTATACGTTCGTTCTTTCTTTCATTTATAATTCAGTGCCTCACTTTTTGTTCAAAGAGGAATTTAGGAGAAGTCACAGAAGAAAACATTTATATCACAGACGAAGAAAGATGAACAAGACAAATACAACAAGATGCAAAGCTATAAACGCACTCCCAGTTTTATCTTGAATACAAGCACTTTTTGAGATATTCCATCAAGAAGAAAAACCGTTTGGGCCGTTATAGCCGTTAGTAACGGGTATTCTGGTAAAATAAAAACATCGGGCATCATCCGTGACCCATAATGAACGTATACATGTACAAATTTTTCAGAAAGATCAGCCCAGACGTGTTTGTCTAGAGCGAGTGGAACACATTTTGACCACGGACAGACACACAGACACACAACATGTCTTCGTTCCCATTGTAAAGTACTCCCTGTTCTATAAGAACTAGGAGTACATAGACAGAGAAATCTGAAAGAAGAGAGAATGGATCATGTTTGAGTGGTAAAATAAAAACAGATTCCAGCATTACTAAAAACATGGCGAAACGCAGATGAGCACAAAAGCAAGGTTTAAAGTAATACAGATTTAATACGCCACACAAAACAAATATTACGTATTGCTTTTTTTGTTGTTGTTTTTTTTTTTCTTTCCTTTCCTTTTTTTCTTTTTTTTTTTTTTGTTTGTTTGTTTGTTTGTTTGTTCAAATACGTCTTCTTTATACCTTCCAAACACCAGACATAACAACAGGTACAATATATCCGTTGTGGCAGTCAGTATAACTTAACCTTGTTTGGTGCACTCATCAATTAACTTCGCCTGCGCCTGAGCGGTTTGTCATATAAATTAATATCAGCCAGGAGATCTGTTATTAAGCACACACCTGCCTTTCTTAATTAAGGGTCAAGAAAAAAAAATAGACACCACCACAATACAAGACAACACCACAATACCAATCCTACCTTTCGGTGGAGTCAGCAACCGCTGGGCCAATCAAAATCAGCGAATGTGCAAGCTCAGGATTGTTCTTTGGGTGTAGGGGCGGATGGTCAGTGAGTACCCCACTTCAACGTTGTTTTTTTGTTGCTGTTGTTTGTTGCTGCTGCTGCGTTATTGGTGTTGTTGATTTTGATGTGGATTCTCGTGTCCTCATAGATTCCAAATGCCCACGAAAAGTCTCAGTATTTACTCCGTATTACCCAAAACACTGGATCTGACTTATCCACTCTCACAGAAAGTTGAAATTTCTGGTTGTGTTGTATATACTTTGTATTTCCAAAAACACTGAATCAAAACATCCACCACAGTAATTTTTTTTTTCTCTCTCTCTCTCTTTCCGACGGCACTTACCCTCTGATGTTACATCAGGTTTGCCGTGCTGTGGAATCTCCTTGAAATGTGGATTCCATTCGCGTGAAGTCTGTCTCTTCCAACAACAGTTTCTGAATTTCCAATGAAGAGAGAAGGAATCATTTTCACCCCTGACTACATTTCTGACATTGCTGTGTAGCCGCAGTTGCTCATTATTTCAGTGGATACTTCCAGAAGCTGTAGAGTTCGTCTTCTGTCGACAACAGAAAACAAATTACCTTGCCAATCTTGAATCAAAAATAGCAGCAGTCCAAAGAACTTTTTTTTTTTTTCAAATACCTGGTCAGACTGTTTGAAATCTGGAAGGGCCTGTTTTCTCCTGAGCTAGTGCGTTCCTCCTATTTACGGTGAAAAAAAAAAAAAAAAAGCACAAACACCTCCGTGAAAGTTGACAAACTTCACAAAAATAGATCCCCTGAATATATCACCCTGTAGCACATGCTCACTCGGACACACGTGTTGAGAAGCAACACACTCCTCTCCTGCGTGGTGGATGTCACAAACACTGTCGCTAGGCCTAACCACTACCCTTTTTTTTCCTTCTATTTTTCCGAAGTAAACAAACAACAACAAAAAACCTGTCAAAACACTATAAACGAATATCGATCCAAGTAGAACCCAGACGACTCTACAGAACAGAAAAAGTCGGATAAACAAACAAAAACGCGTTGACAGAGAACTGAAAAATGACTTGTCTACATCTCCTGTCTACACCTGAAAATCGTCAAGGTCTGTCTCACACTCAATCTGAACCAAACGGTGGGGTGGAGGAGGGAAGGAGGAGGAGGAGGAAGAGTTGGAGGGGGAGGAGGAGGTGGAGAAGGAGGCAGAAGGAAGGGAGGGGGAGAGTTAAGGAGGAAGGGGGGTGGGGCGCAGAACAGAGACTCGCAGCTTGCGCGCGCATCGCGTGCGCGTGCAAAATCGAAGCTGACAACACTTCTCCTGCCAGCCAACCAACCAAAATACGCGGTTTCTCCGACACGTGGAGGGGAGTTTGGATGTGTGTGTGCGTGTGTGTTAGGGGGGGGGGGGGGGGGGTCCATGGGGGGGGGGGGGGGGGGAGAAAGGGCCAGTCTCGTTGATCGCGATGCGAAAGTGTTCTCCTGTCTTTCCTGCCATGGCTGGCATACCTGCACCTGCCGCTGGTATCGATCTCACAGCGCTATAACTGGACAGTTTTGTCGATACGTCAAACCCTGTCCACGCCACAGACCTAAGAGAATTTGAAGGCCAGAAAAAAAAAAAAAAAAAAAAAACAGGAAAAATCAAAGGATTATTGAGTTGTTGTTGTACTCCTTGTGTATGCAGTGAGCGTTGTAATGACGCTTTGATTTAATGGTGGTGGGGACTGGACAGGTAGTGAGGAAGAAAAAGAGGAGGGCGGAAGGTCAAGATTAAGGGGGGGGGGGGGGGGGGGGGTAGAACAAACACCTTTTCTTTCGCCATGTGTGGTTAAAGGCCCACCTCTTTTGGTGGAAAAGCATGAAAATGAAATCGATCATAATTTGAAGGGGCAAAAAAAAAATTCTAAAGTGCAGAGGCACAGGTATATGATTAGTTAGATAATAGTAAACATGGCGCTGGAGAGAGAGAGAGAGAGAGAGAGAGAGAGAGAGAGAGAGAGAGAGAGAGAGAGTGTGTACGGCGAGCTTAAATGTTCATAATTGGCTATGGCGGTTTTAAATACATATCGTTGACACTAAAAATTCTCCACAACTCCATTGGTCTCGTACAGCTCAACAGGATATCAGGAACCTGGACGACGTGACAAATGTGAGGAGCATCGTCAAAAAAGATGAAAGCTCTGCACCAGTCTTAAATACTAAACTCCACATCAATGCTAACACTTATTTCTAACACCTTTCACATGCAACCGGAGATCCTCACCCCCTCGCCCCTCCGCTTTCGTGTGCCCCGCAGTCTCCAACCCTCTCAACCCTCTCCCCCCCCCCTCCCTTCTTGTACTCCCCGTCCATCCTTCTTCACCCGCTTGTAAATTAAATGCACCCTGAAGGTCAAGTGGGGCCACGAAATCAATAGACCCGAAAACCAATGTTTTCACCATGTTAAGAATCTACAACAGCCGGTCCAGTTTCCATCTGCTGTCGTCATGTTCAAGCCAGACTCGGTCACGGTCTGTCAGCAGTGGGTGGTTCCTTGGCTCTTGATGCGAAAAACTTTTTTTTTTTTTAAATGCACAGCTCCAGAGACGTGGAGGGAAGAGGACAAGTATCTCGCCTCCCGTCCCACGGTTCGTCTTCATCGGGGTCCTTTTCGTTCACAGCGACTTAACGTCACCACACTCACTGTGCGCTACGGAGACAATTGACCCGTTGGTTTATATAGCCGCCCTCTCGGGTCAACGACGAATGACCGTTGTGTGTCTACTATTTAGTGGATTGGCACATCAACTGCAGTTCACCTTCACACCGGTGTGTGTGTGTGTGTGCTTCAAACTTGACAGTTTGACACTATTAGCAGCAAAGCATGGGGAACAGGCATCCAATCAGTATACACGAGACAGACTGAGAGCCAATCAGATCAACAAAAAGTGGTAAATGCCTTCAATACGCGCAAAAGAAGTCTATCAAGCGAAGGGCGAGAATACTTATCCTTCCCGTGGGTGATCTCTGATTTCGTGGTGGTTGGTGTTTTTGTTTAATTGTTTGTTGTCTGTCTGTTTGTTGTGTTGTTGTTTAAGCCGTGCACAATGACCAACGTGTGGCATGGTCTTACTGGGATGACCAGTCCTAAACAGGGCGAGCGTGTTGAGAGAGAGAAAGACAGCACTGCTCCATGTTTGGTCACCGACGCGCGAAGGAAGGTCATTATTTTCATCCACAGCTGTTGATCTTCATTGTTTTCTGCTCGTCAGCAAGCACGTGCCTGCAAAAAAGGACGTGACTGTTTAACACAGGAATTTTTGCCGACAGATTGGATTCGGCCCGCTGAGAACGTACTGAATTTGAGTCTGAGTCCAATTGTGTGAGTGTGTGTGTGTGTGTGTGTGCGTGCGCGCTCGCGCGCGTGTGCGCGTGCGCTCCCTTGTTTCATTATATTGTTTTAGCATTTTCTGCAACATTGCGAGGCAAGGCCATTTGAACGTTTTCGTGGAATTCTTCCAGAAGTGATGCATAAATTCTCATGATGCAAAATTAGGCAGGTAATATTACTGATGTCAACAAAACCGAAGGACTTGGCACAGAACTGGATTAAAACCTGGATCCGATAAATCGACTATCAACAATGAGGAACAAGGGGGAATGTATCTATTCAGTCTACGCACAGTCACAAACTGGGCCAGACACCTCCAACAACCACCAAACCTGAGACAGTCATACTTAAGTGTTAAAAAAAAAAAAACGAAGAAGAAGAAGAGAAAAAAAAAAAAAAAGTCACGGAGTATTTGGCAACAATTTCAAAATTTCATTATAGAATGTAAGAGAAATTCGGGGAATGGCTTGTTTCCTTAAAGTAATTAAGAGGACTGCTCGATCTTTGCAGACGTCCCGCGCTGTCCCGCGCGGAGCCCTTCAAGACTATTCATGATGGTAACTGTTCTTACGGCCAATCAAAACACGGTGTTTCACTGAGACAAAGACTACGCCAAGGCACATACATGGTGGCCACCCGCTCCACGTATGTCCCGTGTCGCACACACAATAGCGGCAAAGTTTCTACTCACGCAACTTTCACCGGAGACACAGCCACTGTGTTGTTGCGGGCGGGGGGGGGGGGGGGGGGGGGGGGGGGGGGGAGGGTTGTTTGTTTGTTGTTTTTAGCATGCCCTGTGCATTTGGACACGCTCTACTGGTAGGGACGAGAAAAGAGAAATGTAGGAAAACACGTGAATGGTGGTGATGTGAGCGCCAGCACGCACGCTCTCTCTCTCTCTCTCTCTCTCTCTCTCTCTCACGAGATGTGTGTCTATCTATTTATCTCTGTGTGTGTGTGTGTGTGTGTGTGTGTTGTGTGTATGCGCGCGCGTGTGTGTGTGTGTGTGTGTGTGTGTATGCGCGCGCGCGCGCGCGCGGCGTGTGTGTGTGTGTGTGTGTGTGTGTGTGCGTGCGCGCGCGTGTATGTGTGTGTGTGTGTGTGTTTGTGTTGAGTGTATGTGCGTGTGTGTGTTGTGTGTGCGTGCGTGTGTGGTGTGTGTGTGTGTGTGGTGTGTGTGTGTGTGTTGTCGGTTGCCTCCCATCCCTCCTGTCGTCCTTTGTTGAATCCTTCTACTGCTACTACAACTACGACTACTACGACTACTGCTGCTGCTGCTGCTGCTTCTCTACTACTACTACTACTACTGAGGAGGAGGGGGAAAGCGGATAGATAGGGAAGAAGGGAAGGGTATAGAGGAGGAAGAGGGTCATTATAATGGATGCTGCTTCTGTGTTACAACTACTACTGCTGCTTTTGCTGGTGATGATGATGATGAGGAGGAATTTGAAAAGGACGACGACGATGACAATGCTGCTGCGCTGCTAGCAGCACGTCTGTTATTGCTGCTGCTTACGCTGCCGCGACTATTACTACTGCTGCTGCAACTACTACTACTACTACTACTGCTGCTGCTGCTGCTGCTAACAATAATAATAATAATACCACCACTACCGCTTCTGCTGATGGTAATGATTTTGTTGATGATAATGTGAATGTGAATGATGATGTTATTTCCGCAGACCTATCATCGTTGGTGCAACAACTTCTGCTGCTGCACAATTTGGGTGGCAAACACAAAGTCATTAAATAAGAAATAATCAATGCCTCGAGGTCGTCCATAGTGGCACGTTCATAAGGATAGTCATTCAATGCATGTGGTAGCGCCCTCTGCAGGGAAGGGTACCCTCCCTCTAGCTTCGGACTAAGCAATTCTACTTGTTACCTGTTTCGTCCTTAACAGTTGCTCTCTTACATATGCAGGATCAGAACAGGTAAGGTAAGTAATGTGCTAAGAGCCCAGCCGACCGCAAACGGTCACCTCAGGGATGTCACGGCGTTGAAGTCAACTCACAAGTCATAGT
>JADBJO010023598.1:12500-17500 GCA_016801955.1 Conus betulinus
AGGAAGACAAAGAGACAGAGACACAGAGAGACAGCTAGAGAGAAAGGAATAAAGACACAATGACAGAGATCAGGAAGGACAGAGGAAGGGGCAGACAAACAGACAGAGAGATAAAGAGGCGGGAGAGCAACAGAAAGAGAGGATGGGTACAGTCTTGACACCCTACCTGCTACACTACACCACCACTCCACCTGGTATAGTGTACCAGGTAGGGTGTCAAGACTGTACACATACTTACATCGACAGCAGGACCACTCACCACCCGTCTACATGAACATCAAAAACGATCTACTTCTGCATACATGAACATCTACAAGCCACAGGCCACATTTTTAGCCCCCAAGAAACCAAGATCTTATCTACAGAGCCCTTCCTCACAAAAAGAAAAGTTAAAGAAGCATTCGAAATCAAGACCAGACGCCACCAGCCTGAACAGAGATCAAGGTTTTGAAACTTCCCCCATCTACAATCAGATCCTGACAACCGTTCACCCCACACAACAGTCGCCCCACCAGGCCTTGCTGCCACAAAAGCAACAGTGAGCTAAAGAAGACAGAACGACCCTGTCGAAATATTCTCCAAGTAAGTTTTTGATTCTGAGTCTGTAACTACTTTTTTTTTTTAAGAAAAAGGATGTTGATGCCATGAAACTTTAATCTTGTTTTTCCGTCAGTGTGTAGATTGTCGTCGTTGTTGTTGTCGATGTCTTGTCATTGTTGTTTAATACTGCACGCAATTCATTCTGCATACCATCAAACAAGTGACAAAATGTAAACACCAAAAACAGGTTCACATTTGTTAAAAAAGAAAAAAAAAACTTTCTTTTACCATAACTGTACAAATAGAATCATAATGTTGTTTTGAAGCAATATAGTGTTTACACCTCTCAAAGCTGAATTACGAACAAAGGCATTATTACTGATTAAATTCTAGATCAGTGCATAAACAACCCCATCGTTTTTTTCACTCACATTTTCTGGATAAGTAAGACTTCAGACGTTCTCAAAAATAGCGGAATGTAGATCCAGACTGAAACGCATACAGATTAAATACATCAAATGAAGAAAATCTTGTTAGGATACGAGATGTTTTAGGTATTTTAGAGCCTGTGTTTTCCCCTATAGCACAGACAGAATAGCAATCACGTAACCTTTACGTGGCATGCAGGCTTCTCAAAGTATGTAATATAGGACGAATACATGTAATACATCTGAGTGCTATGCTCAGAAGAATAAGAAGATGACAACTACAACGACGACGACGCCAACGACGATGAAGAAGAAGAATTCTGAGAACAACCCTTCACCGAAACTGTATGTATACACTCTATCTATCTGTCTACACCAACTATATTCAATAACGATTCCCTACGTTGATTTAAAACAAACGCTTCTGAACACAGCCAAAATGACCCTTCTTTCTTTCTTTCTTTCTTTCTGCGTACGCAGGCTGATACTCCTGCAGACACTGCCTGTATAGACAGGCAGTGGAGTTTTTGTGTGTATGACCGTTTTTTTTTTATCCCGCCATTCAGGCAGCCGTACTCCATCTTCGGTGAAGGTGCATGCTATGTGTAACGTGTCATCCATACCAACGGCCTAACTGGCCTTCTCTTCCGAAAGTTGGTGATGGGATTTTATGTGTGTGCAAGATGTTGTGTGTGCGTTCACACACGGAACCTTGGTTTATAGTCTCATTCGAAGGACTGTATGGGAATGGAGTCAGAACCAATGTTAACTCCAAGGGGAAAAAATCTCCCTGTACCGAAATTCGAACCTGCAACCCCAGGATCACGAGTCCGGCGCTCTACCAACTGAGCTGTTCCGGCTCCCGAAATGACCCATCAGCAGAAGAGGTTCTACTCTAAATGGTGGTTTCATCTCTACCAGCCTTCTTCAGTCCCTATCGCATGCAGCCAGAAATCGAACAGCTCTTGGCCTCCCTCTACCCTCTCCCACCCCCTCTCCTCCATCCCTTCTTCTACACCCCTCCTTCGCGACCAAACACACAACTCCCCCAATTGGGACGTCTTCGTGACAGCACTTCAGCTGTCGTCTCCAGCGCCCTCGTCAAGAACGGTCCCTGCCATGAACGACAATCCAGTAGAAATGATCGATCTGTACCACGTGATCACACCTGCTTGACGGGGGCGCCCGCCGCCAGAGGGCCGTCATTAAAACGAAACACTTGTGTAACGAGGCAGCGAGAATAACGAGGCATTTTATTCTTTCCCTTGAAAGAGGGGGGAACAACTCTTATCAAAGGAAGCGCTGTTGTGTGAAGAGTTTCGCTACTGATTTTTTTTTTCATATTGTTTGTTGTTATTGTTGTTGTTGTTGCTTGATTGTCCAGTATTGATCAATTATTTGCAAATAATCGCTCGGTTCAAACAGAAAGAAATGCTGTCACTGTAATTTTTTTTTATTTTAATGTTGTTTCTGTATTAATGAAGAGGTGTTTTTTTTTTCTACTTTATTCCGCATGTCAATGATGTTTGCTTCTCATCCAAGAGGCGTGGTCAGGCGCACTAAGAAGAGATGAGGGAAACGGTGAGCAAATTCTGTGTTACAAAATGTGCACGAATAAAGTCATGATCGGTGCCTTATTACTAGTTGTAAATGTCATCAAATCAAAGTTAGGAACGCAAGCATAGTTTCTGTGGTGATCAGTAAACAAATTGATCATCATTACTATTATCACTATTTCTCTCCTTTTTCTTCTTCCTATTATTATTATTATTATTATTATTATTATCATGATTATGATCGTTGTGGTGTATATTTGAGGTGTTTGAGTGTGCATGCGCGCTGGTGTACACTACCTAAAAATAAAGTTTATTGTTTGTAACAGAAGTTAGTAGCAGTAGTGAAGGTAGTGGAAATGGAAGTAGTAGTACTAGTAGTAGTAATAGCAGCAGCAGCAGCAGCAGCAGTAGTAGTAGTAGTAGTAGTATGTTAATTTCAGACTTTCCTTTTAGCACAACAGCTTCCTGAATCAATACTCCAATCGATAAATCACCGTGTCTGGGACTAAGTGGGTCGCAGCAGGAAGGAAACGAGGAAGGAGTGAATGAATAAGCGATTGGGAAAAAACGAACGAATGAATATTTGAAATCAACAAATGGAAACGTGAAGAACGTCCAAGCCATTGCCTCAACTTGATGAGAAACCCTAATCCCACTGTTCGGATTCCCTGTCCCTTCGTAAACTTAATCACGCTTTCTCCTCATTATTCCCTCACTCCCTTCTGTCACCCCCCTCCTGTCTTCTTCCATTCTCCTCCATGCCACCGCTATAGCCCCATCCCTGACCCTGTAAATTATCCTGGAGGCTCTCCTTACACTCTTCCTGTTGCTGCCCGTGCATTATGCATCTCGTCCGTTGATAACTCCCCCTGTCCGTCTGCTGGATCTATAGATAGGCCTTCCCCTCATTTTCCTCCGCAGGTAACGTGAGGTCTCCGTAATGACCAATCAGCAGGAAGGTTACAAGAACTGCGGCCAATCACGCGGCCGGACACACAGACACAGACACACACGTGCAGTCGCAAGCCCAAACACGCACACTCTATACTTATCTGTGGTCACAGTTCATCACATGTGAACCTTTTACCTGTAGTTTGGCGGCTACGTCATGTAAAACTAACTATACGCCCTGTGCTAGGTGGACATGAGTTGTGCATTATGTAATGCGCGCGCATTCTCCCACCACTTCCTTTTTTTTGATTTTGTTTTATTTTATTTTCATATTTGAAGTCCTCAGCAGGTCAGTTCTAATCCACTGTAAGGCTGTCAATTGTTTAGTTATGTAGCCATGAATGAGTTGTGTTGTGTCCTTTTTCAGAAGGTGACCTTTTCAGGATGTGAATTTTTCGGGATGTGACCTTTTCAGGATGTGACTTTTTCAGGATGTGATCTTTTCAGGATGTGACCTTTTCGGGATGTGACCTTTTCAGGACGTAATCTTTTCAGAAGGCTACCTTTCAGGATGTGACCTTTTCGGAGCTGACCTTTTCAGGTGTGATCTTTTCAGGGTGTTATCTCTTGAGGATGTGCCATTTTCAGGTGCTGACCTTTTCAGAATCTATTTGAGGGTGTGACTTTATCAGCATGTCACCTTTTCAGGATGTGAGCTTTTTTCCCATGTGAGTGTGACAGCCACGAAAGGCTGTGTGGTCGACTGGTTTAAAATGTTAACACTCGTGAAACATAAACGTTGCATATATATTTTTGTCAGGCATGACTCCTTATATATCTGTGAATTCTCAGTTCACACGTGCAAGAAGTGTGTAGGAACTATGGACAGAGCGAATACCAATCAGAAAACATTATGGTTTACGGTTCGAGAACAGACGTATGGCAGAACACCGTCAGAAAGAACACAACAATAAAACCCTTCCTTTCTAGCCTCTAACATGTTTTTGATGCAGTATAGGGAGGATTATACATCTCACACAGACCGGAGTAAGGCAAGCCATAGGACCGTACGAAGAAGACCTGTTGTCCACAGTGAAAAGAGGGAAAATGAGATGGTATGGCCATGTATTAAGACCAACAGGACTTGCCCAAACCATTCTACAAGGAACAGTGCGAGGAGGCAGAAGAAGAAGAAGACAGAGGACATCAAGGAGATGGACTGGCCTCACACTTAGC
Source organism: Conus betulinus (assembly GCA_016801955.1). NCBI lineage: Eukaryota > Metazoa > Mollusca > Gastropoda > Neogastropoda > Conidae > Conus > Conus betulinus. The sequence continues at coordinate 17,152 of JADBJO010023598.1, forward strand.
AACTGACTAAGACTTAGACTTAGGGGGCTCCCGTGTTTTGCGAGGCAGTCATGGCGCTCCGCTGTGCACGGTCCTCAGCCAGTTTGCTGGTGTCACTCCTTTCTCTGTCAACGAGTCTGAGGTCTCTCTCCACTGTCTGTCGCCAGCTCATCCTGGGTCGTCGTCTTTTTCTCTGGCCTGCTGGGATCCATTTAATGGCTTGACTTGCAGGTCTTGAAGACATGACCCAGTCAGCGGAGGCGCCGTCTGCAGACGATGGTCGAAACGGGAAGCTGTTTGGACCTCGTCCTAACGTCTTCATTTGGTATAAAGTCTTACCATTTGATGCCCAAGATTTTACATAGGCACT
>JADBJO010023599.1:0-26322 GCA_016801955.1 Conus betulinus
TAGTGACCATCTTCCTGTTGAAGTTCAGATCTTAGTGAGTCCAGAGAGAACCTGAGCATACCCTCGGACATACAAAATACAACGAAGATAAAGCCAACTGGGACCTTTTTGCCCAAACTCTAATTACTGGTTCTCTTAAGCTCAATTTTAATCATAACACAGAATCAATAGAAGATCTTGAAAACAATTATAAAGATTTACGAAATATTATTCTGAGAGCAGCAGATTGTGCCATTCCAAAGATTAAGTTTAAAGACCATCCAAAGAGAGCCTCAAACCCTTGGTGGAACTCCCTCATGTGAGTTAGCCGTAAAAATGAAAACAGAGGCATTTCAAAACTGGATGAATAGTCGTCATTCACAGCCACCCCAAGTAATAAACGAACTCCACAGTAAATACAAAATTGCTAATAACTACAGTAACAGAGCAGCAGCTCTTTGCAAAAAAAAACCAGTATTATGGTATTTGATCATGACTTGCTCTAAACATCCACATGACATTTCTAAATTATGGAAAGAAATTTAAAAAATCAAGGGTACATTCCATCTCCCTCAACCTGCTCTGCATGTCAATGATAAAATTTATAGAACTAACAAAGAAAAGGCTGAATTATTAGCAGAAACTTTTGCTTCAATGAATCAGACTGAGTGTTTATCTCAGTCTGAACAAATTCGTAGAAAGGATTTTGAAGATAAATACCAAAACATTGAGCAGCTTAATATAGAAAGTAACACTTTATATACACAAAATTTTAACAATGCATGAACTCTGTTTCGCACTTAAACGTATAAAACCAGGTAAGATATCCACTGGTTCAGATCCTATTTCCTATAACATGATTAAGCATTTTCCTGAGAGTCTGTTATCAAAGTTGTTGGAGTTCTCTCAGTTTTGTTGGAATGCTGGAATGCTCCCTACAGATTTGGAAAAAAGCTACTGTCATCCCAATCCTTAAACAAGGAAAACCTGAAACTCTTTTCCCTCTAGTTTTCGACCTATTTCTTTAACACCTCACTTTGGAAAACTTTTTGAAAGAATAATGAAAAACAGAATTGAACATTTCCTTGAAAAAAATTGAGTCTTGCCTTTATTCCAGGCTGGTTTTAGGAAAGGTAGAGGAGTCACAGACCACATTGTCCACTTATCCTCAAATGTGAAAAAAAGCTCTTGCCAAGCGTCATTTGACCTTTGCAACATTCTTTGATGTTCATAGAAACCTACGATTCAGTATGGCATTCTAAATTGTTGTACAAAGCACATGAAGTAGGAATATGAGGTCGTTTTTTTCCAATTTCTAAAAGCTTTCTTATTGGACAGAACTATCCAAGTCCATGTACATGGAGCTTTATCAACTTCTAAGACTATTAACATTGGTGTTCCCCAAGGAAGTGTAATCACTCCAATACTTTTCTCGCTAATGCTTTACCATACTAAACAGGTTAATACAAAAGGTGCCACATTAGCTCTGTATGCAGATGATATTGCTCTGTGGAGAAATGTAAACTGCAATTTTTTCCAAACAACAAACCAAAAGAAAGAAAATCATTGAACAGTATCAGGAAATAGTTGACAATATTTTTCATTTCATGAAATCAAAAGGGTTGGGTTTCATCTGCTCACAAAACGGTTTTTGTTGTCTTTACAAAGAAAACAATGGTGTTTGAAGGCAGAGAAGCTGTCTCTATAAGGGTTGATAATAATTTAATATACCCAAGCAAACAAGCTAAGTTTCTCAGTGTAATCTTCCACTATAAACTTTTTTGGAGTAAACATATCATTTCCTTGTAGAAAAGGCTGGGGAAAAAATTGGTTTATTACGTGTTCTTTCTGCTATACCTCTGATTAACTGGGGATCTAATCTCCTCTTTGTCACCTCAGGGTTAGTTCGTTCAATTCTCATATGGCCAAGAAGCTTTTTTTACAGCTGGAAAGACAGATTTACACAAGCTAACCAGTACTGACTCGTTAGCCTTTAAAATTGCATAAGGACTTCCCCGATGGGCTTCAATTGATCTGACGTACAAGGAGGCTGGTGTGTTACCCTTAAATGAACACAGGCTAAGTTGCGCCTGTAATTTTACAGTGAGAGCTAGAACCATCCCAAATTCAGTAATGACTGAACTGGATGGCAGTATGTGCATTTCAAGAGAGATCACAAATCGGTATACATGTCCCTAGGTGATTATGTTTTCCCCATTATTTCAGAACTGCAACCTGTCTCTTGATGGTATTGCCCAGGTTCCATGTTGTTCATACCCTTCATGGTTGACAGAGCAGGCTGAAATCATCTACACTTACGGAGATTTTAATAAAAAAGATAATCCTCTGATACTATCATCCTACGCCAAAGACTTGATAGATAGGAAATACGATTCCCATCTACACATTTTCACGGATGGGTCTGTTTTAGATTCTTCCAATGTTGGGGCTTCCTTTGTAATATCAGCGCTTAGCATTAGAAAGAAATTCCATATTACGAAAGGATGTTCTATATTTACAGCAGAGTTATTTGCCATTTTGAAAGCACTAGATTTTATACTTGACATGCCTATTATACATAGACAAATACTTATACTATCGGACTCAAAATCAGCACTTACGGCTTTACATTGTCAATCAAAATCTAGTCGTTCAGACTTGGTGTGTGAGGTCTTATCTTATTCTCATTCATCAGTTAATAACCCGGGGTATCGATGTAAACTGTGTTATGGGTTCCAGGGCACTCCAGTTTACATGGCAATGATTTAGCTGACTTTCATGCTAAGGAAGCTGCAAGAAATAAATCTGATGTTTTGAATTGTGATATCCTTCTTTCTTCATCTGAAGCTATCCACATTCTGACAAGTTCAATCTGGAACATAAGACAGAAACAATACCTTGAAGATTCAGCTCGGAAGCACAGATGGGATATGACTAAACCAACAAGCAAATGTTGTAATCCTCCTTGGCCAATCCCAAATTGTAACCTTGTACATAGGCTGCGGATTAATGGTTGGTTAGGAAGGTATTTAAAATCTGCACCTGCTTGTGCATGTGGTCAGACTCTCGATATCCCTTTTTTTTTGACTGTACTAGTACAAAAAATCACTTTCAGCCTCTTCATGATAAGATGAAGTCCTTCAAGCTTCCGTTGACTTGTCAAATGTTATTAATCCCAGTTATGAGAACGGTTGGAGCCTGGCAATGTTGGCTGTTACTCTTATTAAATCTCATCCACTTGGAAGATATTTTTAACTCTTCCACCGCCCCACCCCCTCCTCACTGCCTCCCTCCCCCCAAACTGTCTTTTTTTTTTTTTTTGGTTCGTTTTGTTGCTTGTTTTTAAATTCACAAAATTTTGAAATGTTAAAATCTTATTCTAGGCATATTCCATATCAGTATGGTTCGGCGTCTAATTTGCATAGAGCAAGGCTTTTTCATTCCCCCCCCCCCTCCTCCTCCCTCTTCCCCCTTCCTCAATCCATATACACCCATAAGCTGTTTGACTCTTACGAGTAAAATGTCAGCCAGTTCCATACTTTAATGATCCTTGACTACCATGTATTGGATAGTGATCTGTGACTACCATGTATTGGATAAAAATGTAGTCACACAGAATATATGTTTCTGAATACCGGTATATATGTGGCTCTGTGTGTGTGTGTGTGTGTGTGTGTGTGTGTGTGTGTGTGCTTATGTTTGTGTATGTAGAAATTATCTCGTCTATAGGCTTATTGCTTTGATGTTTGGATACGAACGAACGAGCGAATGAACGAAGTTTAATGCTGTTAGGCTGTAAAGCCCATTAAGCAAATAGGAGGGATGTACAACAACAAAACGTGACTCAATTTCGATTTTATTAACATGGAAACCACAGCAATGTCTTTTTTTTTTTCACTTTACATGACGAAATCGTGAACGAGAAAATGTCACTGGTATCACTGTCAGTTCTGTAGACGACGGTCACCACAGGTAAAACTGGATCAGTCCGTGGACAGCGTGCAGCCGCCATAGAGCACATGCTTGGGTCTCTGCATGCTTCATGTTTGCCGATGCATCTTCCTTTCCAAATACAGGACAATTTAAGACATTCCTCTTATGACATGTGTCTTTCTTCCTGCTTGTCAAACCACAAAAAGCGATCGTCTTCCGAACACGGATTGCAGGAATATTCTAGAACAACATCGTCTGATCACACACAGCAGCACACTCACATCATCTGTTTGATGGAACACGACCTTCCAAAATGCTTTTTGTCTATAGCTTGCTCCAGACTTGTGTCGATGTCCAACGGGTGGATTTCTGGGCCCCTGCTGTAACACTCTGACAGATCGGAATGCAAACACCGAAGCGTATCCTGAATGGGCCTGGATGTGTATGTGCGTGCACGCATATGTGTGCGTGTATGCATGTGTTTATGAGAGTGAATGCATGTGTGTATGAGTGCTCGGGTATGAGTGTGTATGTGCGCGTGCACGTGTGTGTGTGTGTGCGTGCGTGCACGCGCATGTGTGTGTGCACGCGTGTGTGTCGGCGTGTGTATGTCTGTGTGTGAGTGTGTAAGTTTGAATGTATGTGAGGGTATGGTGTGTTCGTATTGAGATGTGTGTATTTGTGTATTTATGTAAGTGCGTATGTTTGTGTGTGTGTGTGTGCGCGCACGCGTGCACGCATGTGTGTGTATGTGCATGAGTATGCGCACGCGCGTGCTTGTGTGTGAACTTGTGTGTGTATGTGTATGTGTGTACGCACATATTTCTGTGTGTTAATTATACTTCTTTGCTTTGAATGAAAAACGTTGGTATTCTGTTCATAATGTTTTCTTAAATGTCAGTACAACTTTGATTTAATCTGACAATAAATTGGTTTCAGTCAGTCAGTCAGTGTGTGTGTGTGTGTGTGTGTGTGTGTGTGAGCGTGTGTGTGCATGGATGCATATGCATATGTGCATGCATGCGTGCCGGCATGTGTGCATGCATATGTACATGTGTGTGTGTTCGTGTTTGTGTGTGTGCTGTGTGTGTGTGTGTGTGCTTGTGTGTGTGTGTATGTGTGTGTGCATATGTGTGTGTGCATGTGTGTGTGTGTGTGTGTGTGTGTGTGTGTGTGCATGCGTGTGTGTGCATGTGATTCTTGGCATATTCAGAATTTTGTAAGTTCTGTGTGTAAAATAATTTCAAATGCTGGCCATGTAGGAGAATCTGGAGGACTCCATTCTAATTCAATTATCCAGGGTTTTCTGCAAAGTCCTAGTTGATGGGGGGGGGGGGGGGGGGACTGGGGGGGGGGAGGGGGGGGGGCTAAAACTTGAAAATTTTGGTGTTTTGTTCAAAGTTTTGATGTCTTGATCTTGTATCAAATCTATATATCTCTAGATCTTGCATCAAGACCATGATACAGCAGATCTGATCAAGTACACCACTACTGGAACTAATTACTATGAACAGGATTACGATAAGTGTGAATACGATCTTAATCAGCTTACACAAGTTACACTTAACACTGAAGATGACTTTACTGTCTGTTACTGTCACTATCACTCCTAGCAGTGTGAGGGTACCGTCTCGATGTCCGACTCTCATTTACTGTGGAAGAGTGGTCACCGAGTCCCCATTTGGACGAAAATCGTCATCTCTGCCAGTCATCCCAGTTCCTGCCTGATAAATGAATATCTTCTCACAAGTAGCACAAACGCTGGCGCATACTGAAGCTGACATCAATTTTATATATAATTTCAAACCTATGCTTACCATGTTTAAGATCCGTTCCTCCCCCTTCTATGCGGAAATGTATTCAAGCACTTCCTACTTTCTCCACGACTGCGCATTGGTTTATTGGCGTTATACTTCCGGCTAGGCGTTTTGTGAAAGTAGGCAACTTTCAATTGTACCAGTGGAGCTCCACAAATTTGGTTGAACAGAAGGGCCACTTTTCATTTTTGATCAAATAAATCAACTGTCTTTTACATTGGTTTGTGAAGCAAAATTCTGGAATGTGAATTTTAAAAAAAGAAGAAGATAAAAAGAAAAAAGTGGGGGCGGGGTATGGAGGAGAAAAAGAAACCTGCGGAGCATTTTGCCTTTTTTTTTTTTTCTTTTTGTATTGTTACTTTATCTTATATTTATACGAGTGTGTGTGTGTGTGTGTGTGTACGGTTAGCCTTGCCGTGTTTCTGTAACTTGCACATAGTTCATTTTACAGAACCTGTCATGACACGCACTTCGTAGACACTAGTAAACGACATTGTGATGTTATCTTTTCATGCGGTAGGACAACAAAAAGTATCGCCAGATATGCTGTCAAGTTCAGATGCACTCCTGCAGGGACACAGGAGGCTTTTTCAGTACATACTGTGGTATGTGACTGCAATGCATGATCGTGTACACAAAGTATGAGTGTGGATAGACAATACATGTAAAAAACACAAAAAATGCTAAACCTATGTAGCAATAACTAACTACTTAACCAACTAACTGACTAACAAAATCTCGCCTTGGCTTAAGGCTGTGTCAGACCAATTGACATAGGCTAGAACACCAAGTCTACATCAAAATGTTGTTATGCTCTGCATAGCTGTGCGGGGATTATCTTCAGTTGTGACAAGCTCCTAGCATTGCACCACCAGTCTCCAAAATCTCTCGAAGTTGGAGTGCAGCTGCCCACGTGGCAGGGTAATCAAAAACGGTCATACACGCAATGTTCTCATCCCTAGCTGATGCATTTGTATCACAGTGTTCAAGTGCTTCGGCTGTTCGGATTATCCATGGAGTCTTTTAGCCAGGGTACAACAACTTCTACAACAATAACACTAACTAAATAAATAGATAAATAAAAAAAATAGTTTTCACATTTCCGAAAATTACATTCGTTCAATTAATGAATGAAAATAACTTGGAATGTAAGTTTTATTGCTCAGAAAACAACTCAGCAATTCTTTCTCTAAATGGTGCCGTCCGTACACAAAACTGGTGTCAAATCTGACATCTTACAATTTCAGTTGGCATAACTGAATCGACGATTTGCACAGATAGTTATGTAGCTATATCATATTAGATAATACAAATTATTATACTTTCAACAAAACAGTCACTTTGATAATATAGAACTAACTTTTACATGCTTTAACAATGCTCCAAATTAACATTTTGCTTGTGAAACAACTCTGCAAACATTATCCAGAAAAATATTCATTTTGATATGCATGCGGACGTGCGTGTGTATGTATCTGCTTTGTAGAAAGAATAATTGTGTGCATGATCCCCCTCATTTTCCATATTCCCCATATGCAACAGTCTTACACATGCAAAAACGAAAGAGTGCAAGAAAGTACAGAGGAGTGGACAACGAAAAGACGTATTTACCTTGGGTCAGTTTCTTTATGAAAGAAACGTCACCAAGATTGTGTTGTATGTGTGCATGCATGTATGTGTATGTGTACCTGTGAATGTGAGAGTTATAGTGCATGAGCGCGCACGCAAAATGCACAAACACGTGCATGTATTTGCTAGTGGGCGTGGTGTGTGCGTGCGCGCGCGCGCGAGTGTGTGTATGCGTGTGTGTGTACGAGCCTATGAGTGTGAATGTATGTATGAGTGCTCTTTATATTTTGCTTAGTTGCAGCTGATTTTCGAATATAACTGAAACTGGCAGCTTAGATTCCGTTTTTTTTTTCATAAGATTTATGCTTATACACATCTTTGCAGTTATCACAATATGGTTTATTTTCAGTAGTATATGTCTGTCAATATTTTCTTATCTCAGAATTCCCAAAAGCACAATTTCTTCAGAGAACACGATTTTTGTGTCGTATACAGCTAATGTATATTGACTGACAAATTTCCAAAACGAATTAACCTTATGACAGTGAGCAAAGAAATGTTCAATGTAATTAATTTCAACATTGCAATACGAACAATTTCGATTATCCATGATCTTCATTTTGCATAGCATTATATTAGTCGGGAATATATTTGTAAGATTTTCCATTGTTAAAACTGTCAGTCTGGTTTCTTTCGTGCGCAAGCGGGGTATTTTCCATATATTTTCATTTAACTCCTCCATATTTATTAGACCGAAAACGGACTGCACATGGTTCTGTGTAACTGAGGGAACACAATGTTGCACGGAAGTCTTTGCAAGATATATGCTTTTTGTTTTACAACGCACGCACGCTCACATACACAGATCCCCCCTACTCCCGACACACACACGCACACAAATCCTTTAAGCAGATTAAAGCGGACGAGTCTGGAACCTTGTATGTACGAAAGAAAACGCCGTCGGACTGGTGGCCCTGATCACCACAAACTCCGCTGTTTTCAGGTTACCAGGGCTGGGCCCCTTTCGTGCCCCGGTGTATTTATCAGAGCTTGCGGCCCTCGTCAACGTGAGGTGGGCATATTTCACCATGTCTAATGCTGTTTTTTGCCTCTTACATGACATGTTGCTCCGTGAGGTGGGCATATTTCACCATGTCTAATGCTGCTTTTTGCCTCTTACATGACACGTTGCTCCGTTTGCGAAAGTATTGTGGTACGTTAACGAATTAAAACAACTGCAATAACATACATACGACAAATCAATATGTAGACTAAAAGCTGTCATTTTTCTAACTTTCAGTATGAACGGTTTGATGTTAATCAGTCGATGAGTTGAAATCTGAAAGACATACGGAACCGTCCACTGTGAAGTGATTAAGAATGGATAATGCTGTCTTTGATAACACAAACAAATGAACACAAAACGCAGTATATCAGAATTGAATTACATCAAGGTATGTGGGATGACACATACCTACCGTATGTGGTGGGGTTGAATCTGAATGGGGTTCTCCCTGTACAGATCACTGGGTATGCGGGGCCCACAAAACCGATTATGAAGCCTCAACTTGCCCATTAATCGGCCGCTCAACTCGGATTTGTGACGTCTCGGCGTCCATAGTAGCGAGGGCAACACAGGTGTGAGTATATAAGGGGAGGGGCGCCGGGCCAGCGGTAAACAAGCACCAGCTCACTTGAACACCTTACGTTTCACGTGAGCCCTTTGGGTCATTGCTTCGAGTTTTTTTGTGTCGCTTCTGCACTCTCTCCTAGCTGTCATCATGGTGAGTCATGTATGATCGGCCTTTGATGGTTGAAAGGTTCGTTGTCTAGTGAGAGTCATAGTCAATGTTCAACAAATGACTGCTTTAAATTAAAAGAAAAACAAAAAAAAAAAAACAAGCAAACAAAAATCGGCCAGTTTGTGAATCATTCGCAAAAAGAAAAGAAAAGAAAGAAAGAAAGGATAGAAAACAGCGAATGTATGTGTTTGCGTTTATTTTTTTCAAATACCATCTATCTTGTGGTCGAAATGCGTCTGGTCAAATTTTGCATATCTCTCTGTTTATCTGTCTGTCTCTCCGTCTCTGTCCCTGTCTGTCTGTCTGCCTGCCTGCCTGCCTCTCTCTCTCTCTCTCTCTCTCTCTCTCTCTCTCTCTCTCTCTCTCTCTCTCTCGATATTTGTCTGATTATAGTTCGCCCTCTCTCTCTCTCTCCTCCTCTCTCTCCTCTCTCTCTCTCTCTCTCTCTCTCTCTCTCTCTCTCTCCTCTCTCTCTCTCTCTCTCTGCCTGATATTCGTTTGATTATAGTTCGCCTCTCTCTCTCTCTCTCTCTCTCCTCTCTCTCTCTCTCTCTCTCTAACGATAGGCAGCATGAAATAGAACAAAAGTTTTATTTTTAAGTAAACGTCGAAAACGCAGATCACTGAAAATTAACTGCTTTACTGACATCCAGTGACCTCTGCATACTAATCTTAAGGAAACTCAACCATGAAAAGAAAACGGTGACAAATCAAAGAGAAACTGATCGTCGTGGCACCGACTGACAATCAGACTGAAACTGACCGCGAGACTAGGTGATAACGCAAGGGAAATTGAGTGTACCATTGGGTGAAAGGTCAACAGGAAACTGACCGTGACACTGGGTGAAAGGTCAACAGGAAAACTGACCGTGACTGTCTCTGTCCGCAGCGTGAGTGCATCTCCATCCACGTGGGTCAGCCGGCGTCCAGATCGGCAATGCCTGCTGGGAACTGTACTGCCTGGAGCACGGCATCCAGCCTGACGGCCAGATGCCCTCTGACAAGACCATCGGCGGCGGGGACGACTCCTTTAACACCTTCTTCAGCGAGACTGGCGCCGGCAAGCACGTGCCCCGCGCAGTCTTCGTCGATCTGGAGCCCACCGTCGTCGGTAGGTTGTACGGATTGCTGGGACGGATTTGAAAAATTACATATGTATTTTTTGTCAGTTTTGCTTGCATTTTTTCTGTACGTAATAAAAACAAACAAACGGCAACACTAACAACCTTGGAGGAAAGTTGGTTATCCTGTTTTATACGCTGAAGAAAGACGACTACAGGGACAATAAAAGGGGTTGAGAATGTCACACATGTGGACCGCTCTCCATGTCTGAGATACGGGGCGCCTGTTACATTGGCTACTTTAGAGTAGACTGATCCAAACAAAGTAACCTCTATCTTATTTCTTGCGAGGGAGAAATCAAACTTAATTTTGAGAGAGAAATCATAACGTAATTTTGAGTGAATTCGTCAAACTGGGGAAGGTGTACAACTGATATCGGAACTAGAGTATTAATTCAGAGCAGATTGGTATATCATTTCTTTCATTTTATAAGTATCTTTAGCGACTTGAGTCCCGACAATGATTCATTGTGTGTACGTTTCTCTGTTGTGTTCAAATCCTAAAAGAGTCAAACAATTATTTGATCGAAAAATTCGTATACAGGGGATTGCATTGATGGACACGACCGCTGGTCCTGTGTTTTTGGAGATTGTCAATCTTTCTTCTTGTTTATATTTTCCTTTCTATGTCAATCTTTTCTTCTGTTTATATTTTCCTTTCTATGTCAATCTTCTTCTGTTTATATTTTCCTTTCTATGTCAATCTTTCTTCTGTTTTATTTTCCTTTCTATCACCGAGATACCAGTCCCCTATTAAATTTTCTCCGCGACGAGAAATGTGTAAAATAGCCACGTTCATTGTTGTGTAAATAGCCCTCGATGATTGTTGTGTAAAATAGCCACGGTGATTGTTGTGTAAAAATAGCCACAGTGATTGTGTTGTGTAAAATAGCCATAGTGATCATCCCTAGAGAGTTCGTTAGTCACAGCCTTCGATGAAATAGTGATTCACAGCCAGGTGTCAAAGGGTCGTTCTTTACTTATTGTTTGTTTCCGCGCAGTCCTCTCGTCGATCTGGATCACGTCGTCCGGTAGGTGTAACGGATCTCCCTGGGACGCTTTGAAAAATTACATATGTCATCTTTTTTTCAGTTTTGCTTTGCATCCCTTTATGTACGTAATAACACAAACGGGCAACTCCTAACAAACCTTGGAGGAAGTTGTCTATCCCTTTTCTACGCTGAAGAAAGACGACTACAGGACAATAAAAAATGGGTTGAGAATGTCACATGTGACCGCCCTCAATGCCTGAGAGACGGGCGCCTGTTACATTGGCTACTTAGAGTAGACTATCCCACCAAGTAACCTCTATCTTATTTCTTTGCGAGGGAGAATCAAACAACTTAATTTTGAGAAGAAATATAACGTAATTTTGAAGTGAATTCTTTCAAACTGGGGAAGGTGTCTTCAACTCCTATCGGGAACTAGAGTTTAATCATGAGTCAGATTGGTATATCATTTCTTTCATTTTATAAAGTATGACTTAGCGACTTGAAGTCCCGACAATGATCATTGGGACGTTTCTCTCGCCTGTCGTTCACATCCCTCAAAAGTCAACTCATTATTTTTTCGCTCTCGAAAAAAAAATCTTCTATACAGTGTCTGGCATTGATGGACAACGACCGGCTTGGTCCTGTGTTTTGGAGATTGTCCTCCTTCTCTCTGTCTTATCCTCTTTCTTTCTATGGTCATCTCTTCTTTGTCTTATCCTTTTTCCTCTCTCCTAGGTCTCATCTCTTCTTCTGTTTATATTTTCTTCTCCTCTATGTCATCTTTCTTTTTTTTTCTTCTCCTTTATATTTTACTTTCTATCGCCCGAGATACTCATTCCCCTATTAAAATTTTCTTTTCAACCGCGACGAAATGTGTCCTCTCTCGCCACGTCATTGTTGTCTAAAATCCGCCTCATGATTTTTGTGTACAATCCCACGGTGATTGTTGTGTAAATAGCCACAGTTATTGTTGTGTACACATCTAGCCTATGATCATCCAACTAGATGAGTCGGATTAGTCACAGAGCTCTCTCTGAAATATGATTCACAGCCAGTGTCAAGGGTCCTCCTCTTTACTCTATTGTTTTGTTTGGTTGTCCTCCTTCCGCACTCTGAAGTTGTTGGACTCGGTGTCTTCTGTAATTTGCAACTCGCCCTATGTTTGGCTCTCCATTATGACCTCTCTCGCTCCCTCTCGTCTCATCCATCACGTCCCTCTCTTCTTCATTCCATCCATCTCTCTCTCTCTCTCTCCAGACGAGTTCGTACCGTCACCTACCGCCAGCGGTTCCCACCCTGAGCAGCTGATCACAGGCAGGAGGACGGCCGCCACCAACTATGTGCTCGTAGTACTACTACACCATCGCAAGGAGATCTCGATCTGGTCTTGGACAGGTGTGTGTGTGTGTTGGGGTGGTGTGTGTGTTGTGTGTGTGTGTGTGTGTGTTGGGGTGTGTGTGGTGGTGGTGCGGCCTTTGCCATACATGTCTAAAGTAAGGGAGATCAGCCAGTGCTTGTGTAAAAAAAAGAGGATGCAGCCCTGTCCATGCCGTCAATACCCTTTGACTCTCCCTACCAACCTGTCAGCAATTTTCACGGAATTCGGTGACAGTGTTGATCGACATGTAAAGATTAATATTCCAGACCTATAAGTAAAGAGAAAGATATAAACAGGGAGGGGGGGGGGGGGGGAGGTGTGTGACACAATCAACCATCCCAAACAAGGGACGAAGTTCCAACAGCATAGTTTCAATCCGTCAGTGTCTCTCCTTCCTTTTAAAACAACTCTTCATCTTCGAAAAAACAACAAGACAAAAATATGTACATAAGGGCCAGTCGAGGGATCGGAGAAAATACTCTTTTAGGTATCAATCAATCTCCACCACCAACAACCACCATCATCACCACCATTTTCTCCACCTCACTCTCCCCCGTTTCCCTCTCCTGGCACCAAAAGATGAAATCCTCTGAACGATGGGGAGCCGTCGGAATCTTCACTTGTTGACCAACCCGAGGGTCTATGTATGGTGCCAAGGCGACAATTCCATTCAAGTGGTTTAAGTGGGTACGTTTTTGATATTCGGACGATCCATTTGTTGTGTGATTTTAAGGAGATTACTATCTGTTGTGTGGTGTTTCGGGAGATTTTTACACAGAAATCGTGTGGTGTTTAGGGAGATTAACCGTTGTCGGGGTTTTGGTGAAAGAGATGATCCATGCTGTCTTATGACCCATAGTCGTGTGCAGTACGGGATAGCAACCTTGTGTGTGTATGGTGAAAGGGAGGATAACACCGGTGTGGTAACTTGCTGATGCAGGGTCTGACCCAAGCTGGCTTGTTTTTTTTGTGTGCAGCACCGTTCTGCAGGATTCCTCATCTTCTCCACTCCTTGGGTGCGGCACTGGCTCTGGCTTCACCTCTCTTCTGATTGGAACGTCTGTCTGTTGACTACGGCAAGAAGTCCAAACTGGAGTTCTCCTCTACCCTGCTCCTCAGGTAGAGGCTGGACCTCTGAAGCTGGGGTGAGGGAAGGGGGAGGGGGGCGAGGCTGTTGTTGGGGTCAGGGTCAGGAGTTTGTTCTTCTCAGCGGAAATAGTCCGGTTTTGAGACGAGATGAAGCCGTTGGGCTGTCGTCGGTGGCTAACTAAAATTTGATGTAGGCTATTGTGTCATTTCTACATAGAAATCACATCTTGTTAAGAGTGAAAAAAAAATGGGAGGGAAGTGTGAACAAAAAATAAGGAAAAGAACAGCATGATAATTTCTTGTCAGATAGTTCTTCTTTTTTTTGTCTTAGTCATACAGAGTCGTCCATTAATCCTCAACCATAACACAGCCCTTCCTCCTTCCCTCATCGGACTGTACGTCGCTGTTGCAGCGTCCTGTCTATCCGCTGTGGTGGAGCCCCTACAACTCCATCCTGACCACCCACACCACCCTTGAGCACACTCCGACTGCGCCTTCATGGTGGAATAGACGACGAGGCAATCTACGACATCTGGCCTAAAACGCCGCAACCTGGACATTTGAAGACGACCCCACCTACACCACCTCACCCAGAACTCAACCGTCTGATCGGTCCCATATCTTTGTCCCATAAAAATCACCGCCTCCCCTGCGCTTCGACAGGCGCCCTCAACGAGACGGTGGAATCGGACTGAGTTTCCACCAACACAACTTGGTGCCCTACCCCCCACCACGCCACCAACTACCCCCCCCCCGCCTTCCACTTCCCTCTGGCCACCTACGCCCCCCGTCATCTTCCTCCCTCCCTCCGCCGAGAAGGCCTACCACGAGCAGCCGGTGGCAGGAGAAATAACACACGCGCTGCTTCGGCCGGGCCCACCCGATGGTGGAAGTCGACCATCCCCCGCCACGGCAAAGTACATGGCCTTCTGTATGCTGTAACCGTGGTGCTGTGGTGCCCCAGAGCCGGTTCACGCCAGTACCGATCGCCACACCAATCAAGACCAAGCGCACCATCCCAGTTCGGTGGAATGTGGTGCCCACACTCAGGCTTCAATGGTCAGTGCCTCGATCTAGGCTTGCTGACAACTGGGGTGCAAATGGGTGGGTTGGGTGGGTGGGGGGCAATCAGTGCCGTGTCTGGGTCTGAAGAAACCACTGTGCAATGGGGGGGGGGGTGGGACTAGAGGGGACACAGAGACTTGGGAGTCGACAGGGGTGGTGGGAAGAGGAGGCTGGGAAGGAACGTCGGGCAGATGTGTGGGAGGGCACGGGGGGATGGTCCATGTGATGGAGGAACACGAAGTGAGTCCAACATTTTAAAGTACAACACGGAAGCAGCAGTCAGCATCAGAAATACCCGCAGCCAGTGCAGTCGGGCTAGAGACAACAGAGAGCAAATCCGGCATAGACACACACTAGAGCAGTCCGTCATGGGCAAGTCCGGCATAGACCACCCACAGAGAGCAAGATCCGACATAGACACACAGAAGAGCAGTCCGGCATAGACACACAAGCTGAATCGAGTCGTTATTAGACCCGAGACACACTACACACGACATGTGCGCAACCACGTGCCGACAGTTTTATGAAGGAGTGTCAGGTTATGACAAGGAGTTCAGGTTATGAAAGAGTGTTAGAGCTATTACAAGGATGTCCATGTCAATGACAGGAACACGATATGCCGTATAGAAGGAGTGTCTCTCGAATTACGGACGGAGTTTCAGATGTTATGGAAGGCAAAAGAGAGCCATCAGTTATAAGAAACGACAGGTGAATCAGAGTTACATCTCTGAACAGGAGGTTACAAAAAGTAAATTAAAAAATAAGAAAGAAGTCGTACGAACTTCATGCGGGGCGTGTGGATTGACAGTGTTTATAAGTTGTAAAAATTGTAATGGCGGACCTCTTGCTGATGATTCAAAGAGAATATACTAGATACCCCTCCCGTTGCCACTTGTCGCGCGCGCGTGCTGTTCGTGCGTGCGTGCCTTGTGTGGTTGTGGTGTGTGTGTGTTGTGGTGTCATGAATGTGCCATGTAAGGTGTGTAAAGTGAAATATACTTGCCATATCAACTCATATGCTGCTATTGATATGCAAGTGTGCGCAACTTGTGGTTTGTGAATGACGTGTGGTGTGGGATGTTGTAAGGTGTGGCATGCTTGATAATGAAAATCGTATGTATTTGGTTGTGTACTTTCCTATACCGCGGTCCCACCCCTCACCTCTCACGCACAGTTTACCTCCCCGCCCTCTCTTATACTCCTTTCCTCTCCCTAATTTCCATTTAATCCCGGACTCGCCCCTGCATTCTGTCCAGTGATGTGGGTGACTACATTGTGTGTCCAGGTGTCATACAACTACAGCCCCCCACCGTGGTGACTGGCGGGACCTGGCCAGGGACAGCGCGGTGTGCATGTTGAGCACCCAAGGCCATCGCCCGAGCCTGGCCCTGGCCTGAACAAAAGTTGAACCTGATTTACGCCAGCGGGCCTTCGTGCACTGGTACTTTGGGTGAGGCAGGATAAGGGCTATTCTCCGAGGCCCGTGAGGATCTGTCGCCGCTGGAGGAAGGACTACGAGCGGTCGGCGTCCGACCTCCGTGGAGGTGAAGGCCGAGGAGGAGGTGATGATATAAAATAATCACAACAGATCCTTACTGCTGAATCCTGGATTATTTCATGATCACCCCCCTTCCTTGGGTCTCCACCTGTAAGCACTATTTGTGTCACATACAACAAACCAGCTGGTACTGGTCACCGTACCTCTAATCTGTGTTGTCCGCCAGCTATACTACTCACACGTAGCCCTGTCTTTCTCTGTTATACAAAAAAAACCAAGACACCACACCACCAAACCATCCACCCCAAAAAAATCATTACTGCCTGGGCTTCAAATGCACCGGTCACTTCCAAGTACTCAACAAGCCCATGGCTCATCAGAATCACAAATCCCCACATCACGTTTGTACGCACTCGAGCGAGAGACAGCTCCTCATACCTCTCTTCTCTCTCTCTCTCTGACTGCTGTGTGGCGGTGCGAGCGTGCGGCGTGCGTGCCGTGCGTGCTCATGCGTGCGTGTCGCGCCTCGCGTGTGTGTGATCGTTGTGTTGTCGTTCTGCTGTGTATTCTTCATGTGGTTATGTTGTGTTGTGTGTGTGTTGTGTGTTTTGTTTGTGTTGTTTTGTTGTGTTGTGTTGTGTTGTGTTGTGTGTGTGTGTACGTGTGTGTGTGTGTGTTGGTGTGTGGTGTGTGTAGGGCTGGTGAAGTTGTTTAATTAGCAGAAGCCTTTGGCAAGCTGAATTTTTTTTTCCTATGGTTACACTACGAGATAGACACTTTGATTTAAAAAAAGCTTGCTGAACATTAACAGCGAAAACAGGAACCACCAACCACATCAGAGAATAGAATAGCCATATAAAACATGATGGTGGCGATATATGAATAGTGCCCCATAATACTACCGTGGATACTTCACATACATAGAACCTTAACACAAAGAGAAAATCGCTACAGAGAGTACACTCTAGCGGCTACCTAACGCAACAGACATCACTGCTACTACTAGACTGATAACACCGTATCACCAATATATTTATGTGCTCCAAAGACTGAATTCTTTCGACGAACGGCAATCCAATATACGACTCCGCCACTCACAAGCATCAGGCAAAATATCTCTACCATGAACAAGTAACCAACACTGACAACCAACAAAGAAAAAAACAAAAAAGACGAGACAAACTCTATCCAAACACACCACACCCACCACCACACACCACACACACACCACATGACAAAACACCCACACACGAACTTGTGTGCATCCAGAAAGCAAACTACGTACACCAAATCACTCTCTTTTAAAGCATAGGAAAGAAAACTTACAACCAGAAGCATAATCATCATGAAAAGCAACGCACCGGTACGTCTATTTCAACATGATTCAGGTATCAGATGAATAAACAGGATCGATTATCTAAGACAAGGCGGCCGAGCGGAGAAACGAATAAAACGTTGTAAAAACACCCAACCACACCACAACAAACCCACAACAAAACACCACAGCACTCGCAAGCGTGCGCGCGCTGCACAACACACACCATTCACCAGACAACCACAAACAACCCGCGCGCGCCGCGTACAACACACACACCACACACCACACTACGAGACCCCATACAACCAACCTACCAAGCGACGACACGCACCACACGTAAAAACCACCACCCCAGAGCTGCGTTTAAGAACTGCCACTCAAATAAAAAACACCCCCCACCCCCACCACGGCCAACAAACCACCACACCACGCCCCTGCAGAGCTTCCCCAGGGAACACACAACAGGCACTACCTTCGCAGCGAAAACCCACACCAACATCGCAAGACAACAAACAGCCGACAACAATATACTGTGTTGACATATACCAAGTAAAAAATCACCAATACTCATTTAATAATGCCACGAAAATATATATGAAGCAAGAAAAAGATCAATAGGAAGCAAAACGATGAAGGGAGAGACTCACTCTACAACCTCATGGATAACAATTATCAGGTAAGGGGTCACTGAGTTTAAGGTGATGTGTAACACTAAGAGAGAAAACTGTTTTGGCGAAACAAAGGTGGTGGGATAGTGGGGGCTCTCTAATCAGGTGGATGATCGATGTGGGAGGGGGAAGACACAATGGGACGAAGGGGGGGTGTGTGTGGGTATTGTGAGTGGAATAATCAATAGGGTGGTGGGTGGGGAAGAAGGAGAGGAGGACATAAAACGATTATGGGGGAATAGGGAGGGTGTTGTGTGTGTGTGAATGTAGTGTGGAAAGGGGGTGGTGGGGGTACAGAAAAGACGAAAGGGGGAGAACAACACAATGGGGAAGAACTCTCAACCAGGGAGAAAAAAATGGAGGTGTGTGGTAGGAGAAAGAGAAGAGAAGGGATGTGGGGAGGTGGGTGGTGTGGGGGGGAATAGGGGGGGGGAAGGGGATTAATATAGTGGTATGTGTATAGATAGGAATGTGTTGGGAGTTATTGAGGATGAGAGAATGTGAATGGAGGGGGGAGGGGGAATAGCTGGGGGTGGGGTATGGGATGAGAAAAGGGTGTGGGGGGGGGGGGGGGTGGGGGGGTGTGTGGGTACATGTCGTGTGTGGGGGGGGAGAAGTGTGTTGGGATGAGAAAGGGTAATGGGTTTGTTTGGTAATGGGAAGATGAAGTGAGGTAGTAAGTGTCGTATGGGGGAAGAATGTTATAAGGTGAAAGGGAGTGAGAGAAGAATAGCAGCGCGTGAGAAGGGGAGTAAGAGGAGTATAAAGAGGGGGTGAGTAGAAGGTTGAGACATCCATCATTTTATTAAAAGGGCTATTAGTACTTAATGTGTAGTTGTTGTCCCCTGTGGTCGCTGTAGGTTTCAGCAAGCATTTAATAAAGTGTTCTATTTATAGATCAGGGAAAAAAATTTCACTTATATATGCCACAAAGATTATCCTGAAATTACAGGCTGGCCACCAGCCCTGTACACACACACTAACCACCACACACAAACAACACAAAAACACAAAACACACACACCACCAACCCCAACACCACACACCAACACACAAACAAACCACAACACCAACACACACACCACCAACAACACAAACACACATCACACACACACAACACGCCGCGCGCACGCCCTCAAGCACAGCAAGCACCAGCAACCGCACGATCGAAAGCAAACCCGAAGTCAGAAGAGAGAGAAAGAGGAGAGGGGGAGACAAGGGCGCCAAGAGAGAGGGGGGAGGAACAGAAATCTCTCGATAGACTCATGGACGACGGACGGGTAGTGGGGGTGATCTAATGTTTTGGTTCACATCAGACAGTTCCCACTTAGGCAGCGTGCGAAAACACGCAGAGGGGAGGGCACCAGTACCGCGGGGTAGACCAACAAGTCTTCAGGCCACCAGCTCGGGCCCATAGACCCAGCGCACGCAGGCGAGGCATGACTCCGCACCCGTGCCTCCTCGCCTGCACACTCCATTCAAGACGCCGACCTCCTACGGAGCTTCTCCAGGCTGCCAGATCCGCCCGGCCTCGGGAACTCCCCGGTCCTCCAGGCCCCACCACGACCAGGGGGCACGAAGGCTCCGCTGGGCGTAACAGCAGGTCGCCTGGGGTCCGAGGCCAACAGGCCGCGAGATCTGATGACCGTGGTGGGGCTCAAGACCACACCGGCGCCGGGCGCACCGTGCAGCACCGCCAGGCACCCGTGGGGGGCTGTATTTGAGCCCACCTGGACACACACAAATCACGTCACATCACATCACTGTACAGAAGCATGGGCGAGTCCGGGAGTTAGGGGGGGGAAATTAAGGGATGAGGAAAGAGAAGATATAAGAGGTCGGGGAGGAAGCGTGATAGGTGAGGGGTTTTGGGGCCGCGGTTAATTGACAGTAACACACACACACTACACACACACACACACACACACACACCACACACCACACACACACCAAGCTCACATGCAATACACACGCAGATCTACGCACGTGCAACCACACACACACACACTACCATCCACACACCCACACACACACCCAACCAGCGCACGCACTCACGCACAGCACGCGCGCCGCGCACTTGTGCACGGGCTCTCTCTATATTTCTCTTTGACATCATCAGCAGAGGTCCGCATTACAATTTTTTACAACTTATATAAACACTGTCAATTCCACACGCCCCGCATGCATTCTGACACTTCATTTCCATAACCTGACACTCCTGTCCATAACCTGACACTCCTGTCCATAACATGATGCTCCTGTCCATAACCATGAAACTCCTTCCGTACCTGACACTCCCCTTTCTATAACCTGACACTCCTGTCCATGACATGACACTCCTTGTCATAGCCTACACTCCTTGTCATAACCTGAAACTCCTTGTCATAAACCTGACACTCCTTCCATAACTTGTCTGCACGTGTGCGCACATGTCGGTGTATTTGTGTCTCTGTGTGTCTATAACCGACTCGCTCTCTGTGTGTCTATGCCGACTTGCTCTCTGTGTGTCTATGTCGACTTGCTCTCTGTGTGTGTCTATGCCGACTTGCCCATGCCGACTCGCTCTCTGTGTGTCTATGCCGATTTGCTCTCTGTGTGTCTATGCCGACTTGCTCTCTGTATGTCTATGCTGACTTGCTCTCCGTGTGTCCTTGTAAATGTTGGACTCACCTTCGTGTTCCTCCATCCATGACCATCCCCCTTTCCCTCCCCACCACTGCCCGACGTTCCTTCCCCCTCCTCTCTCCCACTACCCTGCGCCTCCCATTCCTCTGCCTCCCTCCTCCCCCCCCCCCCCCCATTGCCCAGTGTCTCAGCCCAGACAGGCACTGCCCCCCCCCCCACCACCCACCCCCCATTGCCCCCATTGTCGCAGCCTAGACAGGCACTGACCTTGAAGCCAGTGTGGGCACCAATCCACGAACTGGATGGTGCGCTTGGTCTTGATGGTGGCGATGGCGGCGTTGACGTCCTTGGGCACCACATCACCACGGTACAGCATACAGCAGGCCATGTACTTGCCGTGGCGGGGGTCGCACTTCACCATCTGGTTGGCCGGCTCGAAGCAGGCGTTGGTGATCTCCGCCACCGACAGCTGCTCGTGGTAGGCCTTCTCGGCGGGAGATGACGGGGGCGTAGGTGGCCAGAGGGAAGTGGATGCGGGGGTAGGGCACCAAGTTGGTCTGGAACTCAGTCAGATCCACGGTTGAGGGCGCCATCGAAGCGCAGGGAGGCGGTGATAGAGGACACGATCTGACCGATCAGACGGTTGAGGTTGGTGTAGGTGGGGCGCTCAATGTCCAGTTGCGGCGGCAGATGTCGTAGATTGCCTCGTTGTCCACCATGAAGGCGCAGTCGGAGTGCTCAAGGGTGGTGTGGGTGGTCAGGATGGAGTTGTAGGGCTCCACCACAGCGGTAGACACCTGCAACAGTGACGTACAGTGATGAGGAAGGTGATGGTTTATGGTGAGGATAATGACGACTATGTCTAAGACAAAAAAGCGAAGACTATCTGACAAGAATTATCTATTTGTTCTTTTCCTTCATTTTTTCTTCACACTTCCTGCCCATGTTTTTTTTTTCACCTCTTAAAAGATTGTGATTTCTATGTAGAAATGACACCTAGCCTACATCAAATTTTAGCTTAGCAACGCCGACAGCCAACGGCTTCATTCCGTCTCAAACCGGACTATTTTCCGCTGAGAAACAAACTCCTGACCCCTGACCCCAACAACAGCCTCGCCCCCTCCCCCTCCCTCACCCCATGCTCAGAGTCCAGCCTCTACCTGAGGAGCAGGGTAGATGGAGAACTCCAGTTTGGACTTCTTGCCGTAGTCAACAGACAGACGTTCCATCATCAGAGAGAGGTGAAGCCAGAGCCAGTGCCCGCCACCGAAGGAGTGGAAGATGAGGAATCCCTGCAGACCGGTGCACGGTCAGCCAGCTTGCGGATCCTGCACAGCGTACCACACCGGGTTATCTCCCTTTCACCATACCACACAAGGTTATATCCCGTACTGCACACGACTATGGGTCATCATACAGCACTGGATCATCTCCTTTACACCACCCGACAACGGTTAATCTCCCTAACACCACACGATTCTGGTAAATCTCCCGAACACACACACAACACTAGTTAATCTCCCTAAAATCACACAACACTGGATCGTCCGAATCACAACGTACCCACTTACACCACTTGACATGGAATTGTCGCCCTTGCACCATACATAGACCATCGGGTTGTCAACAGTGAAGATTCCGACGGCTCCCCAATCGTTCAGAGGATGTCATTCTTTTGGTGCCAGGAGAGGGAAACGGGGGAGGTGAGTGTGGAGAAATGGTGGTGATAGTGGTGGTGTGTTGGTGGTGGAGATGGAGGTGATACCTAAAAGAGTTTTTCTCGATCTGCTGCCCTTATGGACAATATTTGTCTTGTTTGTTTCGAAGATGAAGAGTTGTTTAAACGGAGAGACACTGAATTTGAAACTATGCTGTTGGAACTTCGTCCCTTGTTTGGCTGGTTGATTGTGTCACACACCTCCCCCCCCCCCCCTTCCCTGTTTTATATCTTTCTCTTTTACTTATAGGTCTGAATATTAATCTACATGTCGATCAACACT
Organism: Conus betulinus; assembly: GCA_016801955.1. Lineage (NCBI taxonomy): Eukaryota > Metazoa > Mollusca > Gastropoda > Neogastropoda > Conidae > Conus > Conus betulinus. The sequence continues at coordinate 22,855 of JADBJO010023599.1, forward strand.
GTTCACCGAATTCCGTGAAATTGCTGACAGTTGGTAGGGAGAGTCAAGGGTATTGACGGCATTGACAGGCTGCATCTCTCTTACACAGCACTGGCTGATCTCCCTTACTTAGACATGTATGGCAAAGGCGCACACACACACACACACACACACACACACACACACACACACACACACACACACCACACACACACACCTGTCCAAGACCAGATCGACGATCTCCTTGCCGATGGTGTAGTGTCCACGGGCATAGTTGTTGGCGGCGTCCTCCTTGCCTGTGATCAGCTGCTCAGGGGTGGAACAGCTGGCGGTAGGTGCCGGTACGAACCTCGTCTGGAGAGAGAGAGAGAGAGAGAGAGAGAGAGAGAGAGAGAGAGAGAGAGAGAGAGAGAGGTCATTAATTGAAGAGCCAACATATCTGGTTGCAAATTACAGAAGACACCGAGTCCAACAGACTTCAGAAGCTGAAAACAACAACCAAACAAACAATAATTAAAGAACGACCCTTTGACACCTGGCTGTGAATCACTATTTCATCGAAGGCTGTGACTAACGACTCTCTAGTGATGATCACTATGGCTATTTTACACAACAATCACTGTGGCTATTTTACACAACAATCACCGTGGCTATTTTACACAACAATCATCGAGGCTATTTTAACACACAATGAACGTGGCTATTTTTACACATTTCTCGTCGCGGAGAAAATTTAATAGGGGACTGGTATCTCGGTGATAGAAAGGAAAATATAAACAGAAGAAAGATTGACATAGAAAGGAAAATATAAACAGAAGAAAGATTGACATAGAAAGGAAATATAAACAGAAGAAAGATTGACATAGAAAGAAATATAAACAGAAGAAAGATTGACAATCTCCAAAACACAGGACCAGCGGTCGTGTCCATCAATGCAATCCCTGTATACGAATTTTTCGATCAATAATGGTTTTGACTCTTTTAGGATTTGAACACAACAGAGAAACGTACACAATGAATCATTGTTCGGGACTCAAGTCGCTAAAGATACTTATAAAATGAAAGAAATGATATACCAATCTGCTCTGAATTAATACTCTAGGGTTCCGATATCAGTTTGTACACCTTCCCCAGTTTGACGAATTCACTCAAAATTACGTTATGATTTCTCTCTCAAATTAAGTTTGATTTCTCCCTCGCAAGAAATAAGATAGAGGTTACTTTTGTTTGGATCAGTCTACTCTAAAGTAGCCAATGTAACAGGCGCCCGTATCTCAGACATGGAGAGCGGTCCACATGTGACATTCTCAACCCATTTTTATTGTCCCTGTAGTCGTCTTTTCTTCAGCGTATAAAACAGGATAACCAACTTCCTCCAAGGTTTGTTAGTGTTGCCGTTTGTTTGTTTATTACGTACATAAAAAATGCAAGCAAAACTGAAAAAAAATACATATGTAATTTTTTCAAATCCGTCCCAGCCATCCGTACAACCTACCGACGACGGTGGGCCTCCAGATCGACGAAGACTGCGCGGGCACGTGCTTGCCGGCGCCAGTCTCGCTGAAGAAGGTGTTAAAGGAGTCGTCCCCGCCGCCGATGGTCTTGTCAGAGGGCATCTGGCCGTCAGGCTGGATGCCGTGCTCCAGGCAGTACAGTTCCCAGCAGGCATTGCCGATCTGGACGCCGGCCTGACCCACGTGGATGGAGATGCACTCACGCTGCGGACAGAGACAGTCACGGTCAGTTTCCTGTTGACCTTTCACCCAGTGTCACGGTCAGTTTTTCCTGTTGACCTTTCACCCAATGGTACCTCAATTTCCCTTGCGTTATCACCTAGTCTCGCGTCAGTTTTCAGTCTGATTGTCAGTCGGTGCCACACGATCAGTTTTCTCTTTGATTTGTCACCGTTTTCTCCATGGTTTGAGTTTTTCCTTAAATTAGTATGCAGAGTCACTGGATGTCAGTAAAGCAGTTAATTTTCAGCTGATCTGCGTTTTCGACGTTTACTTAAAATAAAACTTTTGTTTCTATTTTCATGCGGCCTAGCGTTAGAGAGAGAATAGAGAGAGTCGAGAGAGAAGAGAAGAGAGAGAGAGAGGCGACTAATCCCGAATATCGGCAGAGAGAGAATAGAGAGAGAGAGGAGAGAGATAGAGAGAGAGGCGAGACTATAATCGACACATACTCAAGATTAAAGATGAGAGATAGAGAGAGAGAGAGAAGAGATAGGGGATAGATAGATAGGCAGGCAGGCAGGCAGACAGACGACGGGACAGAGAGAGATACAGAGATAACAGAGAGATATGCAAAATTTGACCCGACTCATTTCGACCACAAGCTAGATGGTATTTGAAAAAAAATAATAAGCAAACACATACATTCGCTGTTTTCTATCCTTTCTTTCTTTCTTTTCTTTCTTTTTGCGAATGATTCACAAACTGCCGATTTTTTGTTTGCTTGTTTTTTTTTTTTTTGTTTTTCTTTTAATTTAAGCAGTCATTTGTTGAACATTGACTATGACTCTCACTAGACACGAACCTTTCAACCATCAAAGGCCGATCATACATGACTCACCATGATGACAGCTAGGAGAGAAGTGCAGAAGCGACACAAAAACTCGAAAGCAATGACCCCAAAGGGCTCACAGTGAAACGTAAGGTGTTCAAGTGAGCTGGTGCTTTTTACCCGCTGGCCCGGCGCCCCTCCCCTTATATACTCACACCTGTGTTGCCCTCGCTACTATGGACGCCGAGACGTCACAAATCCGAGTTTGAGCGGCCGATTACATGGGCAAGTTGAGGCTTCATAATCGGTTTTGTGGGCCCCGCATACCCAGTGATCTGTACAGGGATAACCCCATTCAGATTCAAACCCCACCACATCGGTAGGTATGTGTCCATCCCACATACCTTGATGTAATTCAATTCTGATATACTGCGTTTTGTGTTATTTGTTTGTGTATCAAGACAGCATTATCCATTCTTAATCCACTTCACAGTGGACGGTTCCGTATGTCTTTCAGTCAGATTTCAACTCATCGCTGATTAACATCAAACCGTTCATACTGAAAGTTAGAAAAATGACAGCTTTTAGTCTACATATTGATTTGTCGTATGTATGGATGTTATGGCAGTTGTTTTAATTCGTTAACGTACCACAATACTTTCGCAAACGGAGCAACAACGTGTCATGTAAGAGGCAAAAAGCAGCATTATGCTGGTGAAATATGCCCACCTCACGGAGCAACATGTCATGTAAGAGGCAAAAAAACAGCATTAGACATGGGTGAAATATCCCACCTCACGTCTTGACGAGGGCCGCAAGCTCTGATAAATACACCGGGCACGAAAGGGCCCAGCCTGGTAACCTGAAAACAGGGAGTTTGTGGTGATCAGGGCCCACCAGTTCCGACGGGCGTTTTCTTTCGTACATACAAGGTTCCAGAACTCTCCCGCTTTAATCTGCTTAAGGATTTGTGTGACTGTTGTG
>JADBJO010023600.1:0-15000 GCA_016801955.1 Conus betulinus
CATATGGTCATCATGATCGTGATAATTTCATTCAGTCTTCTGGGGATTATGATCATGGTAATTTCATTCAGTCCTATGGTCGTTATGATCATGATAATTTCATTCAGTCCTATGGTCGTTATGATCGTGATAATTTCAATCAGTCCTATGGTCATTATGATCATGATAATTTAATTCAGTCCTATGGTCGTTATGATCGTGATAATTTCAATCCAGCATGATGATCCAAATAACGGCCAGATCATGTCCTCAGTCTGTCACACGATGTCACCTTTTCCTGGTCTTGCAGACTCGGAGGACAGGACACAGTCCTCTCCCATTCGGACCACCACTCAATTATTTTCCCCTCGCAACTCGTGAGAACCATAAGCAGCTCTCTCGAGAGTTGTGTCCCCTCATATAACCTTTTCCCATTGAAACCAAACAGATTGAAGATTGACGATGAATCATTAAAAAGGAAATGCGGATATGTGAAAAATAAATTCGGGATCATTGATTAAAAAAGGGTGTAGATAATAAAAATGAAACATGGCTCATTAAACTAGAAATAGGGTTCATGAAAAAGAGTAGTGCAACTGATGCAGAATATAAAAAAAAGTGTAGATCATAAAAATGAAATATGGCTCATTAAACTAGAAATAGGGTTCATGAGAAATGTAGTGCAACTGATGCAGGATATAGATGCTCTATTTTTGCCCGAGGGTTAGGTCGATAAGATCGACGAATACAGGCGAGAGTTCTTAATATCACAGGGTCAACTTATTATTTTTTTTTTCTTCTTTGAAAACATGATACCAGTCATTTTTATTCCTCCTGACTGAGAACAGTTGCTATTTTAAATTTCGACTCTCACGATGCACCATGGGATTCGTGTTGTTAAAAAAAAAATTAAAGAGCTATTGTGTTTGCTTTTGATTTTGACATAATGTAAATGCGATGGCAGATCAGATAGGGAAAACATGACAGGGTTAAATTAATACCTGAAAACGAAAGAAAGGAAGGAAGAAAGAAAGAAAGATGGAAAGAAAGAAAGATGGAAAGAAAGTTAGAAGCAGTAAGTCTGGCAGATCAGATAGGAAAAATCTGTCGGGGTTAATACCTGAAAACGAAAGAAAGAAAGAAAAGAAAGAAAGAAAGATAGATTGAAAGAAAGAAACAAGCACTAAGCCTGACAGATTAGATAAAAAAAAAAAACTATTAGGGTTAATACCTCAAAACGAAAGAAAGAAAGAAAGAAATGAAGAAACAAAGAGAGAGAGAGAGAGAGAGAGAGAGAGAGAGAGAGAGAGAGACAGAGAAGAAAGAAAGAAAAGAAAGAAAAAGAAAGGAGCATTAAGCCTGGCAGATCAGATAAGAAAAAAACATCAGGGTTAATACCTGAAAAAGAAAGAAACATAGGAAGAACAAAGAAAGATAGAAAGAAAGAAAGAAAGTTTGAAGCACTAAGTAAGCCTGGCAGATCACATAGGAAAATCTGTCAGGGTTAATGCCTAAAAAAAAAGAAAGAAAGGAAGAATGACAGAGAAAGAAAGAAAAGAAAAGAAAGGAAGAAAAAAGAAAAGAAAGATAGAAAAAAAAGAAAGAAAAAAGTTAGAAGTACTAAGCCTGGTTGATCAGATAGGAAAAAATCTGTCAGGCTTAATGCCTGAAAAAAGAAAAAAGAAAAAAGAGAAAGAAAAAAGGAAGAAACAAAGAAAGATATAGACACAAAGAAAGAAAGAAAGAAAGCTAGAAGCACTAAGTCTGACAGATCAGATAAGAAAAACCTGTCAGGGTTAATGCCTGAAAAAGAAAAGAAAGGAAGAAAGAAAAAAAGATACAAAGAAAGAAAGAAAAAAGAAGAACCACTAAGCTTGGCAGATCAGACAGGAAAAAAAAAACTATGAGGGTTCATACCTGAAAAAAAAGAAAGGAAGGAAGAAAGAAAGAAGCACTAAACCAGGACGATCAGCTAGGAAAACGAACAACTATCAGGGTTAATGCCTGAAAAAAAAAAAGAAAGGAAGAAAGAAGGAAAGGTAGACAGAAAGAAAGAAAAAGAAAAGAAGCACTAAACCTGGCAGATCAGCTCGGAAAAAAAAAAAACAACTATCAGTTAATACCTGAAAAAGAAGAAAAAAAAAAAAGCACCAACAAAAACACAAAAACAAGAAAAAAAAAAATGAAAGAAAGAACGAAGCAACAAGCCCGGCAGATATGACAGGAGAAAACCTTTTTAAGATAAAAAAAGAAGTTTAGAAAGAAGCTTCACGTGGGCAATTATGACAGAAAAAAGCTAACAGGATAAAGATTGAAAATAGGAGAAAATAAAAAGAAAGATGTGAAAAGGGGAAAAAAAAGGACAGAGATAGATAGATAGAGAGCGAGAGAGAGAGAGAGAGAGAGAGAGAGAGAGAGAGAGAGAGAGAGAGAGAGAGAGAGAGAGACTCAAGACTCAAGACTCAAATGTTTTTTTATTCATATAGGCCATAGCCCCTTAGAATGGGGGTATACACTGTGATTCATGTCGAAAATTGATATTGGTATTCTTTACATTATATATACACACTTCGCTTCTTGAGTGCTTTATATAGATAAATAGCTAACTGTTGAACAGTGTGTTTTCATTGATGACGACATTAACAGGGTAAACCTGAAAAGGCAAGGATTATTGAAATACTTTGGTGGGATGAATTGCTCTCTAAGATCTTTTAATACTGGACAAACCAATACAAAATGAACTTCATCCTCTTTCGTATTTTGACATAATGGACAGATCAGATTTCTGGTAAACGACTGTCTATAACGGAAATAATGAGTAAAAAGATCAGAGACACCAAATCTAAACTTAGTCATAATGCGTTTTACATGTTTGTCTATTTTCATTGACATGTAGACAGGTAAACATCGTAAATGGCTATACGTCTGTATAATTCAAATCTGTCACTGTTCTGTACATGAGAATTCCAATTTTGCCAGCTGCAATCAACCAGTCTTTCTCGGAATACCTTGATAAAAACATCCACATCACCAACGCCTTGGCTCATCCATACAAATCCGAAACCATATTCACACAATTTCATTCTCACATTAGTCACCCAGTTCTTTTTTCCTCTGTCATCTAAGTGTAACATCATTCGATATATGCTTTGTATGGTAATCTGTAATCCTGCATCTGAATAATTTTAAGCCAGTATCGAACACATTTAACAGCGGAATTCAAATATATTGGAAATCTAGCTGTTTCACCATATACCAAATCATTTGGTGTCTGCAGTGATACTCCAAGAAATTTCTTCAAAGCAAAAAGATGGATCTTCTCACAATGTACAATAGCAGCAGTATCAAGTCCCCATACTTCAGCCCCATACTGTACCATAGGTTGAACTTGGGCATCAAATAACTTCAAAAACAAAGTAAGGGAGTCATTATTTAGCAACGACAATTTCTTTAATATGCACAGTAATACAGTTTTTGCTCTACTTGCTAAATCCTTGCAGGCAAAGACAAAGCTCAAGCGCGTTGAGAAATATATACCTAAGTATTTATATACATTTACAACGGGCATTATAGAACCATTATACGTCCATCTCTCTCTCGCTGCAAGATATCCATCCCTTTTTGAAAAACAATTATATTGCTTTTTGTCATATTAACTTTTAATTCTAATGATGCAGCAACTCTTTGTAAAGTATTTAACTGGGTTTGTAGCCCAATAACTGTTTCTGATACCAAGGCTACATCGTCAGCCAAAAGAAGAATGAAAATATCTAAACCATCATTTATAAAATTTGCACCGTGCCTTCCACAACGTATAACTTCCTGTGTTAATTCATTAATGAATAAAGAGAACAGAAGAGGACTACAGACATCGCCTGTTTCACACCAGAAGTACAATTTATATAGTCTGTTAAAGCAGCACCAGATCGCACTCTTGCCTTTACACAATCATACATACTTATAACACATTTTATAAAGTTTCCCATGAATACCATTTTTAAGCAGGATAGGCCACAGCAAAGTTCTATTTACTGAATCAAACGCCTTCTCAAAGTCAATGAATGCAACATACAATTTGCGATTTAAACAAAACTGTTTTTGTACAAATGCCATCAGTGTGAACATGTGGTCAACAGTAGAATAGTTTTTTTTCTTAAACCCAGCTTGAAATTCTCCGGTAATGTTATTTTCTTCCACCCACTCCTGTAATCTCCTGTTGATTATAGCACTGTACAGTTTACTGCAAATATTACACAACGAAATTCCTCGATAATTATTTGGATTGTTTGCATCTCCTTTTTTATACAATGGGATAACAATAGACTCGGACCAACATCTGGGATATACTCCTTGATCAAACAAGGAGTTAAATATTTTAACTAAAAAATCTAGAAACAAGTTTGACTGGCAAGCAGTTTTTATTAGTTCACCTATAATTCCATCTGGTCCTGCAGCTTTGCGAGATTTGATCTTTCTTAGAGCAATTAGAACTTCTTCTTCGGAAATGGGACGATTTAGATTGTTGTCGTCATAATCGGTTCCATCGATGTAATTTTCATTTCCCATATCATTATGAGAGCTAGCATTTCCTTCAAGCAGATCCCTGAAATGATGAAACCATGTTTCTGGACTTATATCGTTTACAGGTTGCTTTCTTTTTTTTTCGAAATTTTTGTGAACACAATCCCAAAAATCTCTTTGATTATTTACAGAATGAACTAATTCTGTGTCAATAAAGCTTCATTATTGTTTTTTCCTTTCTTTTTAAAAGATGTTTGTATTCTCTCCTAGCTTTGCAATAGGCCATACGAGACGGTTCTGACAAACAACGTCGAAAATGTGTCAATAAATTACGAGCATTTCTTTTGTTAAGTCTGCATTCCACATCAAACCAGTCGTCTTCTTTTTGATACTTTCCAATATAAATCTGTTTCTTCATGCATTCCGCTGCCTCTTTTATACAACAATTAAAAACACGTTTAATGTCTCTTCAATGTTACTATCAACCAGTCGTACGGCCTCTTGCATGCGCACTCGCATTTCATCGGAAAAAAAAATAACATTTTTAAACAAATCAGCATGAGCTTCGCTCCAGACAATTTTTTCAATTGTACAGCGCCTGTTGTTGACCTGTGAGATTCATAGTTATGGCATGGAGGGAAGTGATCTTTAGTTCTAAAGGCATGTGGTCAGAGTCGATTCTCTCTGACACACACATCTCACAACCACCAGAAATCAAAGAAAAACAAATCATATGACATCAAAAAATAGTCATTGACACTACTGCCGCTATCCGATATGTATGTGTAGCGGCCTTGAAGGTCGCCCTTACACATGCCATTTAAAATACACAGTTTGAAAGCAGTACACATGTTAAATAGTAGTTTTCCATAATTATTCAGGACAACATCTTCTGAGTTTCGAACACACACACGGCCCACTTTTATGTTGATCATTGTATGTAGACATGTTATCCTCAAAGTCACAAGTGAAATTTGAAACTCTACTATTCAAATCACCGCACACAATCACATCAACTTCATTTTTAACAAAAAGTAAACAGTCGCACAGAAATTCTTCTAATAAAGAAAACTCCATTTTCTTTATCAAAATAAGAATAGTATGGCGAGCCTTTCAGGAGGTATATATGCACATACAAGCATGATATGTTTTAAAGTGCCAAGCAAAGATTTGTCAAAAATAAAAGCACGGAACGAATCGGACACAACATCCACTGGTGTAAAATAGGGACAGATCTCATTCTTCACAAGACACACCAGCCCACCGGAGCGCCTTCCACGTGCCGTAAACTTTAAAGCACGTGTACAATAAACTGTGTACCCAGAGAACACAGGCGACTGAAATACTTCAACAAATGTCTCAACAAAAGAGATGAAATCAAAACCAGACACGTAAGAAATAAAATCGTTATCATGCATTTTAGAGAGTAAACCATTCACATTCCAGTGAAGAAACGAAAAAAGTTTTTATTTCCTTACAAGTGTCAGAGTGATATGATCTATCATTTCCAGACGACAAGGATATACAATGAATATATTCAGAAGACACATCACTATCTGTGTTATTGACATTTTCAACCGGCACTGACGTGACGTCACTGAGTTTTCGTCTAACTGCACGATCTTACGGCTCGTTTCACGTGCACAGCCTTGGTAGAAAACAACCGGTGTCCGCTCACCGTTGACTCCCTTTACAGTTGAGGACACGTACACAGAGTTAATTTTGGACCGGCCGAGTTCCTATCTTGATTCCACAAGTCCATTGTCAGCACCTATGGTGTATCGCTTGCCATTGATGAGGAGGTAATTAAAAACTAACGTAGCACGTTTACCTTCACTCCTGGCTTTTAAGGTGAGGTGTTAACTTCTTTCTTAAGTCTCGCACTCTAGTCGAAAAGTCCTCTCTCCAATGAAAATGTTGGTTCCTCGTAGTTTGCGTTTAGCTTTGAAGATGTCCATCTTCTGCTTGTAAAAAAACACACCGTGCAATCACAGGAGAGTCCGGCCTATTGTTCAATCGGTGTACCCTATCAAATTCCACATCCCGAGACAAGTCTAACTTATCAGTAAAGAGGTCCTTCAACACATTTTCGCACTCCTCAGAAGTCTCGTTTTCCCCGACGTGGCAGCCCATAGAAGATGAGGTTGTTCCGCTTTGATCTTCCCTCAAGATCGTCGGTTTTCTTCTCAAGTTCCTCCATCTTCCTGGTCAAGTCTTGGTTCTGCCTCTGTAGACTGGTGACCTCCTCCCGTAGCCCCTTCAGCTCCCCCTGCATGGCAGCGTAATCCTCACGAAGGGCGTGCATATCACGTCTGACATCGTCGAGCTTGGCGTCGAATTTACACTCCATGGTGTTCAGCTTGCCCATGATGTCAGACAGTGAAGGTTCCTTTCCGTCGTGAGGATGGCCAGGTTCTCCATACTGGCCCTGCTGCTGGCTGCTCCTCCACTGACGCTGGTCAGTCGGGTCTGCCTGGTGTGTCTCTGGACTGGGAGGGGTTAGGACCGGGTTGCTCTCCACGTCACCACATCGGAGAAGTAAACTGCCCCAGAACAAATAGGAGAGGAGCAGCCCTAACACAGCACCGTCACATTTGCACTTCGGTCTCAGCATGGCGACGTGCATCGCTGACTTCTTTCTTGCCCGTTTCAACATGAAATGTTGGAACACTGGCAAAAAAACAGCCACATGTTGCCCTGAAATCCACAGTTCCTGATGGCATTACACTTTACAAAGCCTGTCTGCAGCTCTGAAAATCTAAGTCACTCCTGATTAATTAAAATCACCAGACGGAGAGAGAGAGAGAGAGAGAGAGAGAGAGAGAGAGAGAGAGAGAGGAGAGAGGGGGGGGGAGGGAGAGGGGGGGACAGGAGAGCTAAACACTGCGTGAGAGACAGACAGAAAGACAGAGACAGAAAGAGAGCCAGAGAGAGACAGAAAGACAGAGAACCACACACAGACACAGAACAGAAACACAGACAGACAGAGAAAGAGAGAGAGACAGAGAGAAGAGAGAGAGAGAGACAGACAGAGAGAAGGGGAGAGGGCAGACAGGAGGGAGAACGCTAAAAGACAGAAAGAAAGAGAGAAAGACAGACAGACAGAAAGAGAGACAGACAGAAAGAGAGACAGACAGACAGACAGACAGACAGACAGACAGAAAGAAAGAAACACAGACAGATAGAAAGAGAGACAGACAGACAGAAAGAGAAACAGACAGACAGACAGAAAGGGAGACAGGCAGACAGAAAGAGAGAGACAGACAGACAGAAAGGGAGACAGCAGACAGACAGACAGACAGACAGAAAGGGAGACAGGCATACAGACAGACAGATAGACAGACAGACAGAAAGGAGACAGACAGACAGACAGAAAGAGAGACAGACAAATAGACAGACAGACAGAAAGGGAGACAGATAGAGAGACAGATAGACAGACAGAAAGGGAGACAGGCAGACAGAAAGACAGAAAGGGAGACAGGCAGGCAGACAGACAGACAGACAGACAGCAGACAGACAGACAGACAAATAGCCAGACAGACAGAAAGGGAGACAGGCAGACAGAAAGACAGACAGAAAGGGAGACAGGCAGCAGAGAGAGAGAGAGAGAGAGAGAGAGAGAGAGAGAGAGAGAGAGAGAGAGAGAGAGGAGAGAGAGGTAGACAGACAGACAGAAAGGGAGACAGGCAGACAGACAGACAGAAAGGGAGACAGGCAGACAGACAGACAGATAGACAGACAGAAAGGGAGACAGACAGACAGATAGACAGACAGACAGAGAAATCTACTTCTGTTGGACCGTGCTGATAACGCGGAGGCCTCCTGGGTTGACATGTCTCCAATGGATAGAGAGCATCCGGGTTGACATGTCTCCAATGGATAGAGAGCTTCCGGGTGGACATGTCTCCAATGGATAGAGAGCGTCCGGGTGGATATGTATCCAATGGATAGAGAGCTTCCGGGTGGACATGTCTCCAATGGATAGAGAGCTTCCGGGTCGACATGTCTCCAATGGATAGAGAGCTTCCGGGTTGACATGTCTGCAACGGATAAAGAGCTTCCGGGTTGACATGCCTGCAACGGATGGAGAGCTTCCGGGTTGACATGTCTGCAACGGATGGAGAGCTTCCGGGTGACATGTCTGCAACGGATAAAGAGCTTCCGGGTTGACATGCCTGCAACGGATGGAGAGCTTCCGGGTTGACATGTCTGCAACGGATGGAGAGCTTCCGGGTTGACATGTCTCCAACGGATGGAGAGCTTCCGGGTTGACATGTCTGCAACAGATGGAGAGCTTCCGGGTTGACATGCCTGCAACAGATAGAGAGCTTACGGGTTGACATGCAAATTTCTGAAGCAAATTTCTATTTACAGAATCAAATGCCTTCTCAAAATCTATGAATGCTACATACAGTTTACGATTAAATGAAATTTTTATTTTGTATCAAGGCTAACAAACTAAACATGTGATCTATAGTTGAATATCCCTTTTTAAACCAGCTTGACGCTCACACCTGTGATATTATGTTCATTTACCCATTCCTGCAATCTAACATTAATAATTGTACTATATAATTTACTACTAATATCACTAAGGGCTGTACCTCTGTAATTGTTGGGATTATTCACATTACCTTTCTTAAACAATGGTAAAACTATAGGTTCACTCCAATCTCGAGGAAAGATACCCTTATCAAACAGTATGTTTATATATTTTAAGAAGAACTGGAGCACGTGATCACAAGTATTCTTGTATAATAGCTGCTTTGCAACTTTTCAACTTTCTGAAAGCGTGTAACACTTTTTTTTTCCCGACCGAAATTGGACAATTCATGAAACCATCACCATCATCATGCTCACCTAAGCTTTCGTTCGTATTACAATCCAATGTTTCTTTTTCTAATAATGATTTAAAATGATTAAACCAGGTCTCAGCATTAATGCTATTCTTGGTCGTTTTTCTTTTAAACGACAGTTTATGTACATTATCCAAGAACTCTCTTTGATTACGTATGGAACTCTCAAGTCTATCAAATAGCACCTTATTAAAGATCTTTTCTTTTCTTTTCAACAAGTTTTTATATTCACGTCTTGCTATTGTATATTCAGAGCAGGCTGTATTGTCTGCTGGACGTCTGTTATAATGTCACAGCAACTTCCGAACATTTCTTTTACTGGTTTACATTCCTGGTCGAACCAGTCATCATTTTTATCAGTTTTATTAACATAAATATGTTTTTTCATACATTCCGCACATCCTCTCATACATTCATTAAACTCATCCAGCGCTCTGTTTATGTCAACATTGTCACTACGCCTAGTACGGTGACAGGGATACCCGAATGTAGAAGGGTACCCCTTTTAATCCACCCCCCGCCCACACTCTAAAACTGCCGACACACACGAACAAAAATAGAAAACACCAAATAAAAGGTGCAACAAACAATCAAATTTTATTCAAATTCACACTCACCCACACACTATCAGCAAAGAAAACTTCAAACAATAATAAAAAAAAAAACAAACAAACAAAAAACAACAACAACAAAATCAGAAATACGCATAAAAATGCCTCGACACCCCACCTTCAAATCCAGGAAGCCTCAAGGGACCCCAACCCACACAGGGTTAATACCGGACCAGGGATACCCCAGGGACTATCACGTGGTAACCTGGGGCTGGGTCATCCAGAGGTAGGATGGCCCACCGAACCCAAAGTGCCCGCGCGATATGAACCACAAAGGGGACACAACGACACCCCCCCCCCTCCGTCTGTCTATCTATCTATCTATCTATTATATATAAACATCTCACGCACAATACCATTCACCCTTCGCACACTCGACCATCTTTTTTTTTTACACAATCAGTTCCCACACTCCAACTTTTCCCCTTCCTCCTTCACGAACGTTCACGGTTTTGTGCACTGGTGACCACACTGTCACTCAGGTCCTGACGAAGCGCCGAACGGTGAAGAATTGTTGATGTCACAAGGTTCAACACGGAGTCACTGATTCAAAGTACACTGTGACACACATGGAAGAAAATGAAGATCCCATCTCAGCAGTCTCTCAGCAGCAGGAGGGGGAGCTCCGACGCTCGCAGAAGGATGAGCTCGCCCCCTCCCACAAAAGGCATTAAACGCTTAGAGGCAAAGGGACGTTGTTCGTAGTATACAAATAGGTAATAGACCCATTAATCAGTGTGCCTTACCCACCGCACATAGTCGAACTGTGTCAAGGAGGACGAAGTAGTCAGGTGACAGTTGGCACCTAAGGTAGTAGGGGTTCGGACCTTCCCGATGGTGAAGGGGGGGGGGGGGGGGGGGGGGGGGGGACGTAACCACTGGGACCTCGTGCATCAAGTGGGCGCTACATACTCAGTCAGCTGAGGTCGCTTTGTAAACAGTAATTGAAGAGCAGCAGGAGTATTGGACTCATTCAGATGGTATTGACGCGAGGCACTGTGTTGGTTCTATCGTCAGGCTGGTTGAATGCGCGTGGACGTTGTTGTCGTAGCTTTTTCAGGATAATTAATGTGTTAAGTGACCCCCGAATTCGGCAGGAAATTTCGATGTCCATCTGGTGCCAAGTTGTTGTTTGCTAATCAGTTAGGTATGGATGTGTGGAAATGCTGTGTGGAAGAATGTAGCGAATGGAGAATTCAGGGTGCTTGTGAGCAGGGGGGTTTGAGAAGCAGCATGGACAAAGGCATGGCCCGAAGGGGAATCCTTTGTTTCCATCCTATATAAACTGAGGGAGGACAATGTGTAGAGGGGGAAGAAGAACACCACGAGAGAGAGAGAGAGAGGACAGAGAGAGAGAGAGAGAGAAAAGGGTGGGCAGGACTAGGGGTAGAGAGAACGTGGTCTGGGAGATAGAAGAGACAGCAAAGTCTTAGGGTTAAAGACAAGCTGGAAGAGAAGAAAACTAACTTTGAAACCCAGAGGTGGGTGAAGACATACAAACTGAATTTGAACCCAGAGGTGGGTGAAAGAGACGAAGAAGGAGAGTTCTACATCGAGATCCCAGAGACGACCACAAAGACCCAGTCCTGAAACCTGGAGCCAGTCAACCAAGGGCTTCACCATCAAGCAGTGCTGAAGAAGAAGACGTGAAGAGACTTTTTCAAGAATTGTGGTGTGGTGTGAAAGCGTGGTTGTGTGTGTGAAAACCTGGCCAGGTAAGAAGTCATTTTTATAACCCGGGATTAGGAAGTATTGATCTTTTATGTGTTGATTTGTTCATTTTGTGTATTGATTTTTTCATGTTTGATTATAAGTAGCATAGAAATTGTATTTCTTGTGCTCAGTCATGTTAGGAAAGAAACGAATGTGTGGCATCCCATTCCCAGAGAGAGGTGAATGTTTGGTGGGCGCATGAGTGTGTATATGCGTGTATGAGTGCAGAGATAACCATGGTGTGTTACCTTACTAATAATACACATCAACTTAGTGCACTGAAGCAATACCATCACGATTTCCCCCGTCCTGGACAACTGTCGACACCTGGACATAACTACTCTGGCCCGCAACTGATCATAGAACTTCGGGCACACCAGAACTACAACCCATTGTCTCTGCGACTTCAATGTCGGCCAAGGCATTTGAGCCATCAAACAAAGTGTAACACATACACCAACAACCCAGTCTGGCACTCACAATTCTACCAAACATGACATAAATCAGCCTACAATACTCATAAAAGAAAATAGAGTGCGCGCGCGCGCGCGCGCGCGCACACACACACACACACACACACACACACACACACACACACACACACACAGAGTTGTTAACTTCCGATTATGAACATCCCGGCTTTCTCCATATTCTGGAATATCGATGTCAACAAAGTCAATTAATAATACTGTCAATGTGACAAAAATTATTAACAACCATCCTTTCACATACCATACTATCAATATCATATTATTCCATATCTCAGTCGACACACCTCAAACGATATGTACCCACGTGGGACAGGATGATGCCATAAATCAATAAACGAAATCATCACAGGGAATTTTTATAAAATAATAAAGAATTACTGTTTTCTTCAACGACATATGATGAATGCCAAACGATTCAACAACAACAACAACTCTGGAGAGCGGAAGCGCTCGCCGCTGCTGAATAAGAGAAAATATTGGGTCAACCCCGATATGATATCATAATCCAATAATAAAATGAACGACCACTGTCACTGCCCTGAACTCAAACAGCGCAGTATCACCAAAACCGACAGCGATCGAAAACAAATGACCGGCAAGGCCATACATAGTAACGAAGACCCAGACATACTAACAAAAGCGGGCGACAGGACCCCCCGGCCCCCCCCCCCCCCCCCCCCCCCCCCCCCCCCGCTGGGCTGTACGTGACTAGGCATACGCCTAATCAATTTCAACTTGTAACAAATCATGCACTAACTTAAGAATAACACAACAAATCTGAAAAACTACCTATTCCAACTTCCAATCATAATCATATGAAGTAAACATAATGCATTGAATGTATCAATGCATAACACCGCAAATATTCATCAATTCAAACCACCAATGTCATATAATTCACCAACTTCACACAAACACAACTATATACCATTTCCTTTACAGCTACAATAACCACCTTCACACTCCCTCTTCCCTCTACTCGAAGTCAAAGCACACCACCATCCCCCCTCCCATTTTCGCTTCGGCGCAACAGCCAACCTTCATATGAAAAAAAGGGCATACGAAATAATTTTCTTCTCCAATCGAAAGAAAAATAAGAATAAACAAAAACCTATTATAATCCTCATCAATTTTCATATGGTTTATGGTTTGACTCGATAATTATCAGAATTTAAAACAACACTTTTTTTTTTCTTCTTTTTATCCATTTTCAACAAACGACGGGAAACACACTGCAATGAAAACAAACAACCGCCGCACATACCGACATTCGGCGCGCGCGAGCGCGCATGACGATAACCTTTCGCGCCCGAAACAGTAGCGCGTGCGTCAAGCATATGACACCTCCCTCTCACTCCTCCTTCCCCCCCTTGTCTACAAGCCGGCGCGATTTACGGCCCGTAGATCCTCTGGGTTTTTTTTTTTTTTTTTTTTTTTTTTAATACTAAGCTAAATCGCGTTCTCTCACATTCGCCTATGTACAAACGACGCGTTTTGATTCAGAATCATCTACCTTTAACTCCCTTCTTCAACGAACAACCTGCCTTACACTTCTCACCTGGAGTTACGATGACCAACGAAGACAATACAGGACAAACACCCGCCAGAGCAGCTCCAGACCGGGGAAACCCTCGCTCCCTTGAAGGCGTGGACACTGGTGGCAGACACCGACACACGATAACTTCTTCTTGGAATCCCGAGCTGTCACAAGGACACACCGATGGGTTTCCTGGCAGCCCACTAAACAAAGTGGCAAAACTGCCCCGCCAAACGCTGGATTAAAAAAGACCTCCGTCTCGAGCCAGGAGTCGCAAACAACTAAATCAGACAGTCAAAAAACAGACGACACTTAGAGTTGACAGCCACCATGAAACTGACAAAGGCCACACCTGATTTCGACCAATCATCAATACGTTGCCCAGGGAACGGCACGACAAAACTCCAGATAGGGGCATAGATAGCGACAGTCGTATACAGACTTAAAACACCAACTTGCCAGAAGACCAATCAGCAATAAGTCACCTAAGGTGACGAGATCACACTTCCCAATATGGGAACAACTGTGTATCGGCACAGACTCTAGATTATAAATCCCTCCAAACATCAATCGATAACCAACAACAGCTCGTACACAAGACCACAAAATCACAAAAATAGATACAGCCAAAGGGCGCTGCCCGATGTTCCGATGTTCAACAGTCCGAAAAGTCAATAGCCCGACGCTTTCTGTTCCGTTCCGACGTAGCGATTGTCGACACCCATGCTGACTATCTATACTTCGGAATTTCGAAACAATAATCTGTTTCAACAGTCCGAAGAAGCGTTTATCCGACACTCCCAATGAAAATTTTTTTTTCCGACGTGGCGATAGTCTGAAAATTAATAAAAACACGTTTAAAAAGTTTTTTTTTTCTTTTCTTGTTGTAGTTGTGGTCACTGTTGCTGCTGTTGTGTGTGTGTGTGTGTGTGTGTACATATGCATTTGTGCGCACGCGCGTGCGTGCGTGCGTGCATGCGTGTGTGTGTGTGTGTGTGTGTGTGTGTGTGTGTGTGTGTGTTGTGAGATATATGTGCGCGCTTGCATCTGTTTGCGATTCTCTCTTGCGATTCTCTCTCTCTCTCTCTCTCTCTCTCTCTCTCTCTCTCTCTCTCTTCCCCTCTCCTCTCTCTCTCTCTCTCTCTCTCTCTCTCTCTCACACACACACACACACACACACACACACACACACACACACACACACTCGCCCACACACACACACACACACATGTCTTTTTAAAAAGAAATCAGGTAAACAAAACGTGACCCTTTAGAAAAGCACACTACTAAGG